>JALBCR010001913.1:0-113533 GCA_030710515.1 Abscondita cerata
CCTATTCATATAGATCATTATGGCCTTTGGAAAAGACGCCAACAAACAAAAATATATTTTTGAAATTATAGACGCCTATACTAAGCTTTGTTAAATTGTATGATGTGAAGTCTACTAAAACTTCAGAAGTTGTTAAGAAATTGGAGGATTATTTTAACAATTTAGTCGACCTCTCCGGAGCACATCTGATCGGCGGATCTTGTTTTACATCAGTTGAATTCGAGGAGTTTTTAAAGGAACATGGTGTAGTACACGTTAAAATAGCTGCAGGCATCGCCCAAATCGAACGGACAAATAGAACGTATAAACAGATTTAACTCCAATGCTTTCTAAATTAGCTACTTTAAAAAATAAGTGGCATGTTTGTTTACCGGAAGTAGAGTTTGCTATAAATAATTCTTATTGCCGCTCTATAGGAATTCTCCTGCAATGCTTTTATTTTGGAGCAAATCAACGTCACAAGACTGACAATCTTAGAAATTATTTAGAAATTAATAATGTAATCGATAGTGTAGACATAATTAGGAAAATGCTGAATTAAAATGCCAAAGTACAGGAATATAATAAAAGTATTATGACAGGAGACATGCGACTCCACATGCGTATAAAGAGGGTGATTTCGTAATGATTAAAAATGTGGACGTCACCCCTGGCGTTAATAAAAAACTGATACCCAAATATAGGAGACCCTACGAAATAAAAAACGTTTAGGGGGAACGATAGGTATTTGATAACGGACGTAGAAAACTTTCAAGTGACACAAAAACCGTTTGAAGGTGTCTGCGCACCGGAAAATATGAAGTTGTGGTTGTGTTAACTTATCTCAGTTTTATTATATAAGAATAGGTTAGTCATGTATGTAGTATAATTAATATTAATGTTTTTGGTTGATGTATGTAACCATTTTGTTTGTATGCTATGTCGATCGGGACGATCAACTTGTCAGGATGGGCCGAACTGTAGTCAGTATTTTTGAATTTGCCGCGTACATTATATAGCTGGAAGGTTGGCTGCAATGAGGTCGCTCAGGACAGAGGGGATCGGATGTTATGTACAGGAGGTGTGGAGAAAATAAAATGTTGTACTGGTGTTTTATTTAATATTATTTCGGCCATCCGCTATACAAATGAGTTTCAAATTTCAAAAGTTTTTTTACAATCACATTAAAAAAATTTTCCAGTTATACAGGGCGAGAAAAAAAATTGCCTATTTTCAATTAAAATTTACTTGACTAGAACACCCTGGTATATAACACTATTCAAAAGCTTAGTTATTTAGCTTCTTAAAAATGTTAATATGTGAAAGAAATCTAATCAGATACGCGCTATTATAAATAACACTTGATGTCGTATCTACGTATTGATGACCGGCCGACCTACAAGCAGAAATTTTTGCTTCATTATAAAGTACTAACTCCAATTCGTCAGAAAAAGTAAAAAAAGTGGTGTTAAAATTTTCAGTTTGGAGTGGTAACTAAAATACTTAACAAAAGTTGGATATTTTCTGTGTAAAAATTATCTGAAACTTAACCTGTATAAGGTTTTGCAAACTCTTTAATACAAGTTTGGCACTGTACTAGGTTGATATATTTGTAACAAGTTTAAAAAATGATGTGATATTGAGCGTGATTTTTGCATTAAGGACGATTTTTAATGTAATAAAATTAGTTACTAATTCTCGTGTGTTGAATAAAAAATGTATAACAGATCTATGGTGCAGGGTATATGTGTAAAGAAACCCATATACTTCGTTCGTTCTCGACGATTTTAACCGTCGGGTAAGGTTGATCAGATAAAATTGTTGCAAAACAAAATTGGAGGTGTAGAGCATAACACGACGTGCTTGCCCGTCACCTCAAAATATCAAGTCTGGTTGAAATTCGGACGATGTCTGTGGACTCATCGGTACTGAAGGATGACCGTTTTGCCAGTGATGCAGAACGTTTGGAAAGCAGAAAGTGTTATCATGGCTAAAATTAAAAAATGTCCACCACTGCCAATAAATCGTTCAAAGTAAACTGTATTCGATCCCGTAGTGTATCCGTTCATTGTGGGTATCGTTCCACAATTTTACCCGACGCGACGGGTAAAATCGTCGAGAATAGGACGAAGGAATTTACACCCTAATAATTAACTATCGCATAAACCCATTATTGTGCAAAAGATTATGACCATACTCGGACTTTCCTGACACGGTTCCGTATGACCTTTTCTTATTCGTGAAACAAACATATTATGTTTTGAAAAAAAAAATCAATCAAGAACTGAAAGTAATACCTTAAACACCCTATGAAGTTTATAAAAAGATTGTCAATAAGTCGATGTGAGATAAGAGCGTTGGAATGTGTCCCTAATCCAATCTCTATCTGAAAGACTTTGCAACCTTTTTAGATAGTCAGAATAGAATAATGAAGAGAAGTGCAGAGAAATGGAATGAATGAAAAGTATGATAAATTAAAACGGCCTTCACGTCCTGAAAAAAATTTAATTTCACATGCCTATATTTTCTTCAATTTTCAAATATTTGACCTCACCAGCTCAGAGGTCAAAAGTGAGGTCAACCTGTAAATAGCCCTAAGTTCACCGCCTTGACCTCTTGAAAAAATGAGCCATCAACTATCAAAATCGGTTGAGTAGTTTTGGATACTATTTACACGGTCAGTATTTCAGTCATGTGTTAAGAGGGGCATTTAAATAGTTTGTGAAAAACATGCACCTACTAAAATCTATTAATTTTCAAAACAAGCTTAGTTACAGTCAAAACGGTAAACAGTAATTGAAGTAGAAGGTAATCCCATTTTTTGATTCATCAAATGTATATAATTACTGATTTATCAACAATTGAAAAACAATAACAATTCAATAATTTATCATTACGGATAACCACTAAAACATAAGATAACCCGTGGTAAGTTCCAATATTTCGAATCCTTGAATATGACTTCTCTCAAATGTTTCGTTTGTATTAACAATAAACTTTTCTCTTAACATTTATTAATTGAAGTTAAGCAGTATTGGCAAAGATGGCGCAACAAATGTGTAACTAATACCGATGCGATAGTTAATGTGCAGCCTTGCCACAATTGTATAATTTCGACTTATAAATCATAGAAGATAAACACAAAAGACAAGTTTGAGTGCTCATGTTCATTCCCCATTTTCAAGATTTATTCGGGGTTGATAATAAGTATGTAACTAATAGCTGAATTGTATTTCGCATATCCGTGTAAAACTTGCAACACCTGCCTCATGTAAATGTAAAACACCTTATTGAAGACAGCGCCTTCTGTTAGAGAAATTACAAAATTACCGATACTGGTGGATATCTAGACTTTTTATAAAAATTTATTAATTTAGGAACTATAATGCGATACTAACGCCATCCGTAGATGTTACGAGTTTGACATTTTTGATGCCCCACTTAACTTAAAACTTGGTTTACTGTCATGGTAATAATTATTGTCACAATTGTCTCCTTGGGAATTAACCAAAAATTAACCTTAACCAGCGACTGAAATACTGGCCGTTAATGTATTTTAGAGTTTGACTGTGTCTTGCCCGAGATGTAAGGATTTTTCGCAAATGTATTACATTTTTTGAAAATGTATTCTGGTATAATTTTTTTAATTAAATTACTATCAGTCTAGGAGGGAGTCTACCTTAACCTACATACGTGTAAATTTTGAAATTTATAAATTGAGAATTGTCCGCAAAGTTAATTTAGTCGAACTTACAATCTTATAAATGTCGCCACGATCCCTAATCTGATGTTTTTAAAAGTTTGTATTACTAATAATTTCTTTCTTAAAGAATCGCTTATTTAGAAACTACCTATCTAGTTTATTTCAATAGCTGAAGCCCGAACTTGCCGCTCAAATCTATGTCAAATAATGATAAAGCGAGAGAGATAACCATTAAATAATTTCAAAACAATAAGGTACTCAAATGTCATAGTTATCAAATAACATAATAGTTACACTTGACTTTATTAAGATCGAAATTCTTTAGTGACGTTAAGAAATAATTAATTGAGTCATCATCAAGAACAGTTTATGCGGTAGGTAATTATGTGAACTTGATCGGAGTTTCATTCTTCGCGTGAGTGAAAATCGTCAAACTTAAACGTCTTAAAAAGATTATTAAAAGAACACGATACGATTACTGATAAAAGCCCGTACATTCAGATCGTCACTACATTTCTTACGATTACAGAAGTGGACAGGACAGTTATTTGTATAGCAAGTCCAAAAACAGTGTATTTGCAAGTGCGATTAAAGTTTGCCAAAGCAGAACGCTGAAGCTTGTAATTACGTGCACTCGCAAAAGTGTTTCTGGACATGTGATACAGACATTTGTTTGTGTCGCAAATGCTTCAGTTTCTAATAAAATCTGAATTTATATCAAAATAATAGTTTTTTTTTTTAAGTTTGACCTTAAAAAGTTTTTCAATAATACTAACAAACAATAAAAACCCTTTTGGAGACAGAGGTCGACAAACAGCTATTTGTGACTCTTAATGCAAATGCAGTCAGAGTTGCCAGACAAGATACATAATAACTACCTATTTATGAGTGACGAAACTTATGGTTTTTCGTTACGTTTAACATACAATATTTTTTAATGCACTCTTCTTAAAAAGAGACAATTTACGTACTCATTTGCGACTATAAAGTAGCACATTTTTGTACTAAAAAAAAAGTAAATGGCCGCTTCGTTAAAATCAAAATAGCGATTCGCACGATTTCCGTAAGGCGACAGATTAATATTGACATTCTTAGCGATAAATGTTACCAACATAACTTTGTTTTAATTAATATTTATTACTCTCATAATTTATTTGTACAGAGTGAGCACCTAAAAAAATATTGTATCCATCGCGACTGTAAAGGTTTTTTTGCACTTTTCTAAAAAGGCTATCAACAATCAGAACCGCCGAAAAAAACTACTTTACAGCCTTGATACACAAATAACTATTTAGGCGATAGTAAAAATAATTTTATGTACTAAAAAATAGGTCGCACACTATCGTGGAACGGAATAGAAGGTAAATTTCGAAACAATATTCAAGTTAGAGGCCGCACACTACCACGGATCGGAACACCACGGAATGGTTTGGAACGGAACGGAATTGATTTTTTCGTGGTTCCGCAGCCCCCTTCACTATTCAGTTAAATGTTTACGACAAGGACGAGCAAAAACAAAGCGTGTTGATTCCTGTATTATTGACAATATATTATCACGCCGTTTTGTGTTTGTTTTCCTTTTGATTAAATAACAATGAATGAAGATCTATTAATTAATAAAATTCGTGTTCATCCACATCTTTATCTGTTGTCTGATAAAAATCACAATCAACAAATGAAAGAAAATGCCTGTGAAGAAATTTCTAGCGAAATGAAAATACCGGATAAGTAATAATACATTGTAATTTTACTTAAGTTCTTTCTCATATTATAAATATTATTGAAGTTGCCTTCGGCCTCTGTGAACCAATTGATCTTGCCAAGGAACAAGCCCTTCAGGCGAATTGAAATATTCTGCGAATCTGTCTCGAATATTCATTGCTACACGAGTATAATTTTCTTCCATATTGCCCACCCTGTCTAATCATCGTGGCACGTCAGGTTGCTCATTAGGTTGCCAAGAACACTTATTATTTCTTAAAAAGTTATGCAAGCAAGTAGTTGCCATAAATATTTTGTCAAAATGTTCAGAAATAACAATTAATTTTTTGAAAAATATCCTAACTTTTTACAAAGTAAACGAAAGGCATTTTCGCTACATCGTTTTGCTCTGCTATGTCGGTAGTTGTAAATTTTTTTTTTCATGTTATTATTTCGAAGTTGAACTCCAGGATATGAATGCATTAAAATATCACTTCCAGGAAACTTATTTGGCGCAGGTATTTTTAACATACGACCATTCAAAGCTCTTCCTAGTGCATTAGTTTTGAAAATTTCTCCATTTTTTGCCGTAAGCACCAATATCACAATATCAGAATAACACTAAATTCTTTTTATAATTAAAATAAGTTGACCCACTTTTAAATTTTTCACTAGACATTCGTAAATGTTTTCTCGTCTTCTAAAAGATCTGGGAATAGATGACGAAGTCCAAATTCTCGTCTTTTCAGGTTAATTTCATGGATCTATTTGCGCTATTTATTGTTTTCTCCCTCAATTTCTTCTTCTTCCAAAACTGTACACAGCGCCACAAATTCTTCGTCTAAACTGTCTATTACACACTTGATCAGGAAAGTTTAGTCTACAAAAATTACTCATATACAAATTTTTTTTCCGTGGAGTTCCGCAATAATGTGCGGAGAATGAACATTTCCATTCCTTTCTGTTCCGTTCCGTACCGTGATAGTGTGCGGCTTGATAAAAGCGACCTAAAAATATGTGTTTTCTATCGATATTGTCTCAATTTAAACTTATTTCGAATTCAAATTCTAATCGAGTGTGACCGATGTTACCATAGTTACCATTTCCAAAATGAATGTCAAAATAATCTGAGAAGTGGCAAAATTTTACTTTTCGTAAATAAATAATGAATAACAAAACTCGTTACGAAAAGTGGGCCATTTTGATATCGACTTCGATTATGAAAAAAGGTTACTTTACATGTCAAAATTAGAAAATAGTTATTTAGTTACCGAGGACATAAAAGTGTACTTTATTGGCCAAACTGGTAAAGCTAAAAAAGCTCTTTACCGAGGTAAACAAACAAACCAGAGACAAATAATCAACAAAACAGAAACCAATTCATCAAACATTTCTCAGGTAGCAAATTAAGTGCCACTGCCGTCTCCTCTTCAAGCACATCTGGAGGAATGCCAAATTTCACTTTCGGAACTACTGCTCATCATAAACGTTGTACCACGATAAATCAAAATGAAACTAAAACTAAAAATTCACAAAACGTTTTTGTTTCGAATTTTGTTTGTCTCAACATACGCGACAAAGGTAAAATACGGCCGTGAAGTATTTGCGAACGTCAAGTGATGACAATTGAAAAAGTGACATTTTACTTACTGACATAATGACAGCAACTACGATTATTATGCAGTCACTTTAAACGGTCAGAAAGTAGTCATTTGCTGGCCTCGACTTGGAAAAAGTTAGTTTTATTATTAGTTGAATAACTTGTCAACTCCCAAACCTCAATTCAAAAAATACTTTGATACTGTAGTTACCACATACATGTAACCAATAAAAACAATTCTTAATATAAATTTAGACTTCATTTAAAGTTAATTTTCGACCCAGGAACTCTTACTTGTGATTTTCGTCCTGCAAACTTTAGTGTATATACTCGCAAAAACGCCGTTTCAAGGAACAGTGATCACATTTCAAATCAAGATAACTCTGGAAGTTTAAAAGATAGAACAAAAACTGACATCTAGAGTGCGTGTTCAAGATTTTTTTTTTACACATATTGAAAAACAAAACCGAATCATCTGTCAAACTTATTAATATAACTTGTAATTTTTTAATGAACACCTATCATTAGATTTTCAATACAATTCCATTCTAGTTCAACTATATTCACACTTGATACTAACTCAGACTTTATTCGTTTTCACAATTATAATCAATTATGTTTGAAAACAATCAACAAATTTTAAATCAAGATAACGGTAAACATGTGGAACAGATCATATAATTACAGGAGTGAGTACTAAATGATAAATAAAGTCTTTTTGTTAAATATTCTTACTGGTTTAATTCTTTTCAACACATTTGAGTTGATTGTTAATTGTCACAAATCAATGCCTGAGTTAAAGCATCCTAAGTGTCGCTATATCGTTGAACTCAGAATGGAATGGTGCATTCGAAAATCTAAAATATACAGGGTGTTCCATTTAAAAATATACAAGTTATATTAATAAGTTTGACAGATGATTCGCTTTTGTTTTTCAAATGTTTAAAAAAAAACTTGGACACGCACCCTAGATGTAAGTTTTTGTCCCATCCTTCTATCTTTTAAACTTCCAGAGTTAGGTGTCTTGATTTGAAATGTGATCACGTTCCTTGAAACGCACTGTACTTGATTATCATCAGTTACCGTAGTTACCAAAAACCGTATATTTCGAATTTATTTTAAAACTGAACAGTTCCGCTTCGTCCTGCAAACTTTACTAGCACTCGCAAATATGTGATCCTGGACTTAATACGCCAATTAACTGCAAGCTACTTTTCTACCCAAAAATTGACTAGGAGAAAGTATTTCACAAAAAAACTGGCATGTAGTAAAAGCCAAATTTAGAATTGTAACGCGATCACGTACAGGTATCTGAGAAGCAAACAGAATCAGATAACTCTGCAGTGCAAGTACTGATTTAAGTACCAAATATTTAAAATAATTTTACTTTGCATATTTAGACAAAATTAGAAAAAGTCTCTGGGGCCCTTACCCTTGCTACGCCACTGATTCAACCAGGATAGAATCTTGTAAATCAATGACTAACGCATAATACAGTAAAAAATTTAACTATATCTTTTTAATATAGCCATTAAAAAATATTTTTGGAGAGTAATACTGTCAACATATAATTAAATATTTACATCCAGATAAATGTTTTTTTTTTTTAAATACTTTCACTTACCCAATTTAACTCCTCCTGCCATAGTGAGCAAAACGTTTCCAGCTTTAAGGTCTCGATGAATAATATGAGTCTTATGCAAAAACAAAAGTCCCTTACACATATTTTGGCACACATAAGCGATCTGTAATTCGTTTAATGGTTTCTCTAATTCCGTCATGATACTATCGACGGCACCTCCATCACAATACTCTATTAACATCCATAACTGCTGATCTTTTTGAAACGCTTCTATTAATTCAACTACATTCGGATGTTTACATTCCGATAATATATCAATTTCTATCATAAAATCGGATAGGTCCTCATCACCATCTAATCTACATTTTGGCGGCAGCAAGTTGACCATTATGTTTATGCTGAGCTTTGTACACTTTTCCATAAGCCCCGTCTCCAAGTTCACCAAGCAAATCCCAATATTCTTCGGGATCACATTCCATACGTACGTTGTTAAATACTTTCTTCTTCTTAGCATCGTTGCCTCCAAAATGGAGCACTTTCTTAATATTGTTAAAGAATGACATTTTAAAGGTTAAATTTATTTATTTTATGCAATATTTGCAGATTGCCACATGACTATCAGCTACGGCAAAGGTGATTTTCTTCTGTACACATTTCTACATGGTTCTCTATAAAAAAAATGACATCATCTTCATATAAAAGTGCCTAACAATGTTGCGGGTACTTAAAATATGCATTTTGGGTAGAAAATCAGCACAAAGTAGATTATGCAAACATATAACAGGTGTATCTGTTTAATGGAAAGAAAGTTAAACAAAATCGTGTGACATAAATAAATAATCGAAAAATTTTAACATGCTAGAAAATCATTACGAAAAATCGTTTTATTTTCATTTGCTAATGGTTAGTGAAAGGAGTTTGATTTATGGCTGATGTTCTGCCAATATAAAGATGGTTATCACTTATACTTACTCTAAACTATTTTCAATCACTCATAAACTAGAACTAACTTGTTAAATTGAATTACCGCGTGTAACAGTTTATCACATTTTGTATTATTTTATCTATCGTCAAATGGATCAGCCATGCCAATTTTCCTACAATCCCCGACCCCCTTCGGCACTTTGGAACGACACGCCTGTAAATGACATCATGTAGCGCATGCCATTTCTATTAAAATTTACTTTTATAAACGAATATCTCTTTTAAAAAAAATAACTTTTCACGTATATTTAATCTAATTAGTTTTGCGGATTTTCTCTAACGATGAAATTAAATGAACCTTTAGTGTAAGTAGGTAATTAACTGACAAGACAACTGTCAGCTGCCTACCATTACCAACCCTTAAAAGTTTATGGATATTTTTCATTTATGCATAAATAAATAAATTATCGAATAACATTGACTAATTTCTATAATGGTAATTACATAAATGATTGATGGAATAAAAATGATGATTAAGACATGTGAGTTGGTGCAACTACCAGCATATTTGTGTACAGAGTGTGTTATCAAAAGTGGATTATCACTAAACCACAGATTCGCGATACCGCTTCTTTTTATGCATGTACGTAAATAGGCAAATGTATAATGAAAATAATAAACCACATTTACGTAATATTTTATAAAAATTAAGCAATATGCGTCAATTAAATATATCACCATTATTTGAACTTATTTTTTTAAATTACACTAATTTTATTCTATCTTTTACTTTCGATAATAAGAAAATATTAACAGTAATAAACTTTTGTGTTCTGTTTAAAATAAAAATGATAAATTTGATATTTGATAAAAAGAATAAATTTCTAAACTTCAACACAAAATGATTACGACGACAAAATTTACTGAATATAGCGACTGTTTAAACAATAAAGTGGACTAGGCAAGTCTTGCAATGGAATTAATTTATTATTATTTATACAGTGAACACAAATTGTACAGCAAAATAACGCGTGGTGGCATGGAACTCTGCATTAAATAGTTATTTATGGATCAATAAGGCACTAAAGTTTGATTTTTCATGACGAATGTGTTTTAGTTTCAAAGGCGATGCCGAGGTACATATTATATTTTTTTCGAATTCCCAAAATTTTATAACGTTCTTTAAGTAGCAAATGTAATCAGCCGTTTTCTTATTTACGTCAAATGTTTCCACCGCGCATGCGTGATTCTAAAAAATACATTCATTTTATACATCTCTACCGACAAAAATGTGAACTTAAAAATCGTCGTATAATGAATTACTTAAGTGCCGATTTTATTTACTTTACTGCCGATTTTCTTGTAATTTAGTGGCGATTTCTAAAAACGAGATCTAAATATATCTTGAAAATAGACATGTACAGGGTACTTTCTAATTGAATGTCAATATTTAAAAACGAGTTTTTGTTCCATTTAAGAAGAAAACTTAACATGAACGTGTGTCCTAAAACGTTTTAACTTTTGAGGTGCAGAGGGGTAAAATTTTTCAAAATAAATTATTTGTTATTATAATATCTGCAATACCTTTTTAGATATATTTTAATGAAATTTGTCAAAAAAATTATTTATTTATTGATTAAAATAATCCCAATATTTGTGTGTGTCCCAAAATTTGGATAAGTACACCTACCTTGTTTTCAACAATCAAAATATAAATTATTATCAAAAATCATCTAACCACACCATAAAGATAATTTCTATTAATTTTACTAATTTAAATTATTATTTAAAATTCACTTATTATTTTTGCTGAACATTAATAACTACTTAATAACTGACAGTGAGCAAAAAGTGAATTTGAAATTAAAAACTTAACAAAGGGAATTAATCTAGGTACCTCTATTCCTTTTAATAATTGTTCAAACTGTCGTCAATGTTGTTGAAAGCACAATCGTGTTCTCAAATCAATTGTGTCCAAGGCGCTTCTAACAAATAATCCCAGCAGACGTACATCTCAAGCAATGTCATAATATAAAATTTCAAAATGACAGCTGCGATTTTAAAAAAAATTATAGATAATTTTATTAATTGGACTTTTCAGTTTTCAGAATCGATGGTTCTCTTAAAATAAAAATTATTGTTAAAATCTCCAATCATTTCTGTGCAAATTTGATCCCTTGATTTTTCAATTAAATGCATGGTATTTGCTTTTCTGAATGATACCATACACATTGTTAATATGACAAATCGCTACCATTCAGAGATATAGATCGGATTGAAAAAAAACCAAGAGACAAAATTTGAGAGACTTAAGAGAAATCAGTGGCGTACCATCGATGTCTGCCAGGCAGGTCAAATAGTTCCGCTTAGATATTTTAATAAAATTTGGCATACATGTACCTACTATGTATCAAGAAGCATTTTTTTATATACCAAATTTTTTTTATTTCCACCAGTGGCTTTTGTACGGAATTTGACCTGCCTATTTTGGGAGAGATTGATGGTACGTCACTGATTTTTCTTGAAATAAAAATGATTCTTGATATCCACAATAATTTCTAAGTAAATTTGAATTTGATGGTATGCGGTAGAACTAAAATTTGAGCCAAAGTTTAAATACTTTAACATCAGATTTTCGTAGCGATGTGTACCTATGTTTTCACTATTTTCCACAGATTGTTTTAAGATAACAATTCCTCATTAAGAAACAAGCATTACAAGTGGTGAAACATTATATGACTATAACGAAAACATAAATGTAGGTTACAGTAATATTAAAGCAGCAACCAGTGGCGGCAACTAAAGCAAAATTGACAGTGTTAAATCACAATAGTGATTATATGAGAAAGACTGTAAATTTAGATTTCATGTATTTAAAAAATATATTTTCTAGCTTTTGAAATGTTACGCTTCTGGGCAATAACCTTCACTACATTACAATAACAAATTTGACAAATGCGCTATAACTTGCCCGAATTATTTTTAGTACGGAGTTGTCATTCTAGTTCAACTACTACGTTCGTAGATGTATACTGTGACAAAACGTCCCTACCTACTTTTCTATCCTTGTATGTTGCTTATACTTGAATGCGACCAAAAATTCTTGACATTTACCTTACACCTAACCTTAAATAATAAACAATTATTTATAACAAAACAAAAAAAAATGGCTCAACCAACAAGAAATTTAATAAAAGAAATATTTCGAAACTTTATCAATTCGCTAAAACCAAGACAAATTACCGGTAATCTGAAGGGCACTGATTATTTAGGTACAAGATATTACGAAATTCCTGCCGATCCTTCTCGTGGAAAAAGGCGACCTTCTCGCTGGTTTGTTCCACAAGACAAAGAAGAATTTCAACAAGAATTGCCGGCAGAATGGGAAGCTTGGTTGCGTTTTCGAAGAACCGAACCTCCTTTAGAGGAAGAAGTTCTGAAAAATTTAGCTATCATGCAAATGAAAAAGAAAAATGCTGTAGAAATAGAGAAAAAGCAGGCAAAGCTACTCCTATGCTAAAAGGCATGGAATCCTATCCAAAAAGGACTGAGTATGAGCTTATACCAGGAAAATCCCAAAACCTAGATTAAAATTTACAATATAAATGTATAATTTTAATTAAACTGTGATTAGTATTATGTAAAATAAATATTTTTAACTTTGTCCACAGATGTGTAAGCAGTTACATAGTCGATCCTTCGATTATTACAGCCAACTAAGTGTTGGCAAGACATAATCTCGAATCACTAGACAGCTGTTTCGTCCTTTTGGGACTTTTCAGGAGTGAGAGACTCAAGTGCAAGTTCACTATTGTACAAATGTCGACTATATTAACCCCAGGTGGGGACATCATATACTTATTGTATAAATATTTTTAAAAGCACATTGAATATACAATATAAACTTTACTGGAACAGTTGATCAAATCTTTTTTATTACATGAATTTTTAAAAAGAAATTTAAATTATACAATGCAATTAATTCACATTTCAATAATTACCGTATTTAAAATTAGTCAATAAATAAACAAATGACAAAATTGCTTATCAAGTTTTAGATCTAAATCATACATTTTGGCAGTACAACTGTCGACAATCAAATATCTACATATCAATAGCTTACATACACATACTAATAAACATAATACCGCAATAACATTTCATCATCTTATCAAACTGATTAGTGAGACATCGTAAAATAATTACAATCGTATATGAATATGAAACGCTACATTTACATAAAATTGACCTAAAATTAATCAATAGTTAATATATAACGAGTAAAAAATGTTTAACATATGTGTAGCATTTTTGATTTGATACTTCCGATTGTTTCTACTTAGTAGAAAATGTTAAAAAAATACATAAAAATAATTAACCGGATAAATCACTGTGATCAAACAACGTTTGATCGTAAAGTCCAGCTTGTACCATTCTTCCTCCAAAATATCTTCCATTTAAAGCATCTCGAGCTTTTTCGGCCTCTAAAAAAATTATTTTATTACACAATCTGTAACTGCATTATGAATAGGAAATTACCAACAGTTTCGGAAAATTCTACAAAAATTTTTACAATTATTTCAGCATTTTCGTCATCTTCTGATTGCTTCTCGTTATAAATAATTACTCGTTCTACAACACCAAACTTCCTACATTCTTCTTGGATTTCTTCTTGTAATGTTTCATCGACGTCTTCAGGTCCAACCATGTTTCTTAAAATTACTACTTTTGAATCAACCTTTCTCATTAGCTTTTGCATCACAAGGTGTCTAGCATTTTGTCCTTTAATAGACATATTCTCTTGTTGCTGAAGTGTTTGAGGTTCATTTTGATCTAATAATTTCTTCTGTAACTCTTCTTGTTGTTTCATTTGAGCTTCTTGTGCTTTTTTCATAGCTTCTTGAGCTGCGTTATTAACTGATTTAGTGGGCTGTGCTGCCAACGTTGGGGTTGTTACTACTATTGGAGGAGGAATGCTAGCTGCGGGTGTAGATGGAACCGTATTTAAAACAGGTGTTACTATAGTAGGTTGAGGTAAAGTTTGTGGCAGTAACGTTGGAATTGCTAATCCAGGTGGGGGTAAAACGGCTGCGGATGGGGGTGAAACTACGGGAATCGTAGGCGCCTGAGTTAACTTTGAAAGACCAAGAGCAACCGCGTTGCTAGCGACCGCATCCATCGCTTGAATTTTTGCTGTGGCCGCTGCAGCAGCTACGGCGGCCGCCGTCGGCATGAGACTCGATCCTGACGAAGGTCCCATTAATGCGTTTGGTGGTGTGATTGCTCGACCTACTCGAATATATTGCCCACCCAAGTCAAAGAGATTCATACTAGCGATCGCTTCGTTGGCAGCTTGACACGTTTCGTATTCAATAAAACCGTAGCCTTTGTGTTTGTGTGCTGAACTTCCTTGTGCGAGTTTGCAATATATGATCGGACCAAAAGCCTCAAAAACACTGCAAAATTAACTAAATTATATCTGGGAATTGTTATACATTTTAAAGAAGTAGGAAAAAATTAAGTTACGTTCTGCGTAAATTCTTTTAATTGAGTAAAACTTCTATAAATATTATGAATAATGAAATTTCAGTTGTTGGATCTTCCAATATGTATTATACGTTTAATTGTGCCAGATGGTAGTGAAGAACTACTTCAGTTGCGAAACGTCGCCTTAAACCATTAATTGAGAAGTTATTTCTTCACTTCCACTAAAAAGGGTCCAGACGTTTTACCATCTGGCACAATGAAACGTATTACGAATACTATTTAAATGTAATATAAAGTAAGCATTTTTTGTTAAACGAAAACGCCTTTAGGATTGGACTGTGTCGTAATGGTAACCGTAGTTGGCAATCTTTAAGATCGTAATAGGTAGTCACTCAATAATTAATTAATATGTTCTTTAAAGGCTAGCTTGTGGTAACACAGGTAACTAGACGTTTTAACCTTGCCGACTATCAGAATACATAAACTAAATTTTAATTTGTGCCCAATTTGAATTTTTCATATTTTCAAAAGAAAATTGTTCGTTCTATTCTACTTTTAGTTATATTTCAACCAATTGGGAAATAAATAGTTCAATGTCTATATAAAGAAAACAAACCTTTTAATATCGACTTCTGATAATTCTGGATGAATGGAAGCAACATATATACGATTGTAACTTTTGGCCTCTTCTTGAATTTCATCAATAACTGTTTGAGCTTGAGGCATATTACTGGGTCTACCGACGACTTTAATATTTCTACCACCAATCATGACCCCGTTCATTTGTTCTAATGCAAGTTGGGCCGCTTCTGGAATTTCATATTCAACAAATGCAAATCCTTTGTGTTTTTGTGTTATAGGGTCCCACGACATGTTAATTGATTTTATAGGTCCAAACGGTAAAAATGCTTGTCGTATTGTGTCTTCTTTCAATTCAAAACTGATACTTCCAACGTACACCCTATATTTAAAAATAAGATACAGTCAAATCCTTTATTTAGAAGTTGACCAAAAATTTCCATTCATAACAAAATCAAATGGTCAACTCCTTATTTTCTTAATAAATTGTAATCTGTACACTTCATGCAGTTAGTAATTTAAATTTTACTTCAAAATACCATTTGTTATGCCAATTAGGTTAATTTAAATTTCAATCAGATCTTATCAGCAAAAATCACAAGTTGGAGAAAAATATAATCTCAACAACTTCTGAAATATGTAATTCATCAAGTGGTTAATAATTAATCACATGCATACTTTGTAAAAATTTACTCTGACACATTATTCTTGTAGTAGCTTATTTCGCATTTACGGAAAATTAAAAAAAAAAGATAAATGCTCCAAAGAACAATGTGACACAGTAAAATATAGTTTATTCTAACCTGCACATAAGGGCGAGAGCCTGTTGTCGCTGGACCTGAGTCCTCTGACTTGCCATTTGCTGTAACAGAGGACAAGCGCCATTTCACAAGAGGTTAAAGCAAATTTTGGGGGCGAGCTCTCGCCCCCTGAGCGGGCACGTGTTTATAAACTACGCACCACTAACCTGCACATTAAAACTAATACTTGATGTCTCTGGAAGGTCTTATTTTTCTGCGGAGAAATTTGTTATATTATTATCAGACTAACGGTTGCACCAACTAGATGCAATATAAATGTCCAAAAGAGAATCTACTGCGATGATATAAACATATAAAGAAACAATGTAATATGTAAACAAAGCTTTAAAAAATATACACTTGAATTGCATTCAAGAGAGCTTGCGTACAATTGAATAAACAAAAAATAACCAATAATTTAATGGAATTAAATTAATAATCGCAGATTAAATTAAATTATACGCTTTGCTAATTATTAATCTTACAATTTCCAATAATTACAACAACTTGTAGAGGTCGTGATTTACCTATTACATACAAGCAATTTCACTGATCGAGGTATCTTTAGACAGATGTGATAATGTAAATTATTGACAGGGTTTAATTGAAGATTGTCACTTCGAAATCTGAATTCTTTACAAATCCCAAATACATTTCTCAGGGGAGAAGTTGTGACAGAAAGTTCATTCTCAACAACTATATAAAAAAGAATAACCCTTGACACTGGAAGATAGTGCTAAATATTATGAAGCAAATTTTGATCCGTACTAAATAAATGTTTTAATTCAAAGTATGATTTAATACATTAAAAACTTGACAACAAGACGAAAGAAAGTGAAACAAACTTCTTTATTAAAAAGAACTAAAAGCTAATTCGAAAGATCTAATTATTAATGTTTTCATATTCACAATATCTAGAATTACATCTAACTATAGCCAACAACTATCGGAACACTAAAGATTTTATGGTGTACATTGGACTCAGTTGCATGAACAGTCTAATTACATCGCGACGGTATAACAGATCCAGGAGGATGTTGCATTGTATTATTTGAAAACGTTTTAAAAACATATTTTAAAGAAAATGAAAATCCGTTAAAACTTGTTTTGTGTGTAGAAATTAAAATTATGTATCTCAGTATACAGAGTGGTCCACTAATTGCTAAACCGTTAAGACTTATTAAAAAAATTCCTTAATAAAACTTTTAAAATTTTATCCCTTCTACAATTTAAAATTATTTTCAAGTATACAAGTTGTTCCAAAAAAGAGGAACAGCAAAAACGATACTTTTTTTTAAATGGAATGTCATCCATATAAGGAGCGATTCAGTTTGGTGTTCGTTGTGTACTAAACCATATATATTTGTAAATGGCGTGTTAAACCACATCCGATGAGCTATTTCTGACTTATGTAGCTCATCCAATGCGGTTTATAACACTATACCGTGTGTCTTTTCTGATTTTACAAAAATTCTAATCAATGTTCAGTTGCTTTCATATTTTAATATAGCTATTGAAGCAAGCATAATGAAATACTTTAGCATAAAACCTGTTCGTATTGAATTTGAGGTTAATTGAGTCGTTTGTTTTCTTGTATTGTAGACCTGTGTGTAAACTATTAGACATAATACTTGCATCTTGCAAGAATATGCAAGTATTCTAAAGCTAAAAGTTTATTTTAAGTCAATAAAGTTGTTATTATAGATAAGACAGATTTTTCAATTAGTATGGATCGAGTAGTTTGTCTCTACCGATAAACAGAAGTTGGTGTTCTAAGGACTTTATTCGGAATCAGTAAAGTAAAGTATAACCCAGAATTAGAGGTGTTATACATTTTTAGCTTCTTGATCATAAACAATTTGAAACTCATGGGATTAATGAAGATTTCTAGAAAATGCCCGATTAAGGTTTTTAATGTTATGAATAATGAGAGCGTAAAGGTTTGTGCTTTAAATTATTTAATTTGGTATTTCTCTTTTTACTTTCTATTTCAGGTTTTACTAGAATTCAGGAGTCAACAAACAAGATAACAAGATTATTACTTTAAAACCATCCAAGAAAAATTGGAAGAAATGTAATTTCAAATATGGTTTTTTATTAAAAGTGATTGTCGTTTTAAGTTTTAATTACATCGTATTAAAAATTCTTTTTTATAAATGTGGTGATCCTGAAAAGGAACGATTTGTTTGTGGATATACAGAAGTGAAAGCTAATAGGTATTATATTACATGAGAAGTGCTTGGCTTATAGTAACTGGTTAAAATGCTGTCCATTTACTACTAAACAGTGCCCCAAATAGAAGTTTCGTTGCACATTTGCAATCATATTTGCTGATATATTGAAGCAAACTTCCACAATTTTATCTTTTAAAGACTCAATTGTGTCGTGGGTATAAACCTTTGAAGATATGTAAGACCATAAAAAGAAGTCGTTAGGGGACAAGTCTGGTGATCTTGGTGGCCAAGTAACTTCTTCACCTCTTCCAATCCAGGTTATAGGAAGTGCTTCATTTAAAAGTTATTTTATTTGATTCGCATTATGTCCTGGACACCCAAACATTCATCGGTGAAGCAAATATTTTTAACAAAATTCATATCATTATTGCATATCTCCATTAATGTTTCACAAAATTCTTGCCTTTTATCAGCATCGGTTTATGCTTTTTAAAATTTTGTAAACTCGACACCTATTTACACCATAGTCGATACTTAGTTGTCGAATACTAATATTAGGGTTAAGTTGCACAGCACCGAGTACATTGATTTCTTCATCGTTGTCCATCTTCTGGTTTTGTTGAACCTGCTTGACGCTTGTGTACACTGCGGTTTTCGGCCCATCCGGAAAAAGGGCAGCAAAAGCAAAGCAGAAGTCTTTGTATAGCTTTCACCTCTGTATACCCCCCTTAACCATTACAACTTTCTCAGGGATTGTATACACACTCATTTTCAAAAATTAAATTAGAGAATATTACAATAAGGAACACGCAATAACAATTAATTGTAATGTATACGTCGATACAAAAATTTCATAGCCAGAGACACACGGTATATGGTTTAAAAAAATATAAAGCCCGAACACCAAACTGAATCACCCTGTATATAACTCAGAAGTTAGGTAACTGCATGCCTGTAGTGTGTGTGTGTGTGTTCGGTTGCTTCGGCAACTTATCATAAATAATCCATGTGCACTCAGAAACCAATACATTTCGTATTTACCACATGAAAAATATTTGGCCCACGACCTGCGCGTTATTGGCATGACGCTCTAACCAACTGAGCTAACCACGTGCCTGATTGTAGTATGTTTTCAGTCTAAAGTTATTTTACCACTTTATACAACACTGGCAACTAAATACCACATATTTAGTGTGGGGCCGTCTTGTATGTTTTAATTAAGAAAAAGAAGCCTCTTCTGTATTCATCCCTAAATTATTATGTAGATAGAATACAGGTTGCCAACTTATGCATTTTCTAATAAATGTTTGATCAAAAACATACTTTTATTTAAATCTCTTGTCCATCCGTCACTGATCATTTTTCTCTCAAAAATTTATGCGAAATCTAACCTCGGCCTTCTATCTCGTAAACTGCGTTTATTATTCGATTTATTTATACAAAGACTTGTTCACACATATCCATTTTCAATTCAATTTTTATCGAATTTCTTAAATGTAACACCCTGTGTATTATTACAACGTTAAAAAGCTTAAAGATTCCTCTTAGCCCAGTTAACGAATACAGTTGACCCAAACAAAATTAGAGACACTTTGATTTTTCCATGAATCGCTTTACTTCATCATTCTATTCAACATACTAAAATCCCAAATGATCCATTCTCCGCTAATTTTTTACAAAGAGCTCATCTTAAGGCAAAAATACCTCTGTTACCAAATATTCCTTAGGTCTTTTGGCATCCAATGATGT
Organism: Abscondita cerata; assembly: GCA_030710515.1. Lineage (NCBI taxonomy): Eukaryota > Metazoa > Arthropoda > Insecta > Coleoptera > Lampyridae > Abscondita > Abscondita cerata. The sequence continues at coordinate 20,279 of JALBCR010001913.1, forward strand.
TTGCGGCTTCTTTCTAGGGTTAATACTTCCTGAGAAGCGAGGGGCTAAAGTGTGAAAAACGCGCTCTGCCTATTATCACTGATACCCCTTTCCTGTTTTTTTCTATTCAATGTTTTTATTGTGGAATGTTCGAAAAATTGTTTGTTGTCTCGACTGTACAGTGAGAGGTTTCCTGACAGACGACGTCCAAATGCAAGATCATTCCCAAGGATTGATGAAGAGATTTGACACAACAGGAACGGTTAGTTACGAGAAGCAAGGCGAATGAGGCCCACAGTTGACGTTACCGCAACTGTTGTTGAAGATCCACACAGAAGCTGTGAAGTGAAGTTCTGTGAAGAGATTTTGAAGAAGAATAAGTTTCACATACACCGTTTACTTAATCTTAATCAAGGCATCGAAGAACAAGATTTTGAAAACAGAATAAATTTCTGCAATGGAGTCATGCTCTTGGAATAAGAGAACTAACCGGCCCCGACACCGATTATTGTGTAAACTAATTTGTTTGCAGAGTCGAATGGTGCTATTTTTGTAGCGCGGACCAATCAACAATGTTTACTCCAATCTCATAAAAAGAAAAAAATTGTAACAACTGTAACCTACCAACCAACTATGTTTATGCCCGATCAGATGAAAATATGTAATTTTTTTTAAAGAAAAAAATTGTGATAACAACCCATATCAAACCAACTTTGACGACCCATTAGAACGTAATTTATAAAGCCCAGATATTTAACACTTGTACACTAATGAAAGTATATTTTACAAAAATGGTCATGTGAATAGGCATAATTTACACTTCTATGCGGATGTAAATCCAAATTTTGTGAGGACTGTTAACGAGCAGCATAGGTGGAGTGTAAACGTCTGTAGTTAGAGGCCTCATAATAGAATCCCGTTTTTTATGGACATCTTAATGGAAACATTTTCCAAGTTTTTTAAACGAAGATGTTCATAATCTTCTAGAAGATGTGCCACTGGAAACATTGAGAAGGATGTGGTTCCTGTTACATGGGGCGCCTGCTCATTTTAGCATTGGAGTCGAAACACTCTAAATGAAAAATTTCCAGGCCATTGGACTGGAAGACGGGGACCTGTTGCATGGCGTCCAAGATCAGCAGATCTTACAAAATTGTTTTTATGGGAATATGTCAAAGATTTTGGTTGTTGAGATAGTGTTAGTAACTTTATTTTTTTAAATAAGTGCCATCTTAGATTTTATTATTAAAAAAATTCAATTTTTTTCTGCTTTCAACGATATGCTACAATTTAGATTTCAGGTAATAATTTGTTGAGTATTTTAAAATTATTGTATTAAAGTGCCACTTCAAAGTAAATCAAAATTTCAGCTCTTAATTTTGAGTTATTAATTATAAAATAGCCAGTTTTTCACTAAGAGAGCAATGGGATATATTTTGTATCTGTATAAGATGTATAGTAGGTATACATAACAATGCATAATAAATAACTGAAAATTGAAAGCTCAAACTTTTATTTAGTTTGAAGGTATGACAACATAATACATACGATAACGGAAATATTAGACTTTTCGAAAACTGCTAGGGATTTTCAAGTTTTCTCAATAAAATCTGAACCAGCATAATAAACTGTATATCATTAGCCATTTAACAAAAATTGTTCCTTCATTAATAACAAAGATAGTCATACAATCATACTCAATTTGAATATTTTTTAATTACTAGAAACCTAAAGGGACATAGACATTTTCCGTCTTAACTTTTGAAAAATTATGAACTCACGAGATTTTATCATGAGGGTAATAAGTGATTGTTTGAAGAATAAGCCATCTATTTGAAATAAAAATGTATAAAGATGATTTAGCGAGTAAATAGAAGCCGGTATCAACTATATTCCCAGATTTTACTAGCTAATTTAACATGTAACATGATATTGAAAGCATAGAAAGGAGTCTGATTTTGCCGTGGTAGAAGGATATTGAGATTTTCTTGGTCGTAGTGATGTCCATCGTGACGGTTAAACAAACCACAATTATAGGAATAAACGTATGTTTTCTTAAAATTGTAGACGCTTTAGATATTTTTAATATTAAGTAGAACTTCTATTTCCCGAAGTGACACCGTGTCGGATTAGTTGCTACGCAAAACAGTGTTTCATTTAAAATTGTCTCGTGTTTGGGTTTTTATGATCCATATCGTTTCGGATTCAATGTTTTGTGGAATATCGGGCAATCGCCAGGCCGCCATTGGAAAATTTCTTCTGTTCAATCACTGATTTTAAATAATTACCAATCTCTTACTTTACAACAAAGTAAGAAACAATCGATAGTAAAAACTTGAACCATCATCAAAGTTCATTTGTTTCCATAGCTTACCAGATAATAAATCATAACCGGTTTGTCAAGATCTTTATTATTATTTATAAAAAATCAATATGGCGCTTATTTAATATAAGAAAGTTACCATTAATATCTCCAAAACAAGTACTGCGATAATCTTTTTGAAAATAGATTACAGTTTGCGTTCATTAGTGAAGAAACTTTTGCCCAAACTTTTTTTTAGTAGCTGTTTTAATAAGTGAAATAACTGATATTTTCGAAAATGACACTTTTCGAATTTTTCCGGATATTTTCGGAACGAATCGGAATTATCTAAATCGGCATGAAAATCTGTACAACATTGCTCATTTAACCGAGTCTATATCTTTATTAATAACAAAGATACCCATACAATACCACTCAGATTGGGACACACTATATAACTACCAAAAGTACATTAGTGTAAATCAAAGCAAGAAACAGAAGTATTTAAAATTATCACTTTTTTAGAAACAGATACCCTGCAGTTGTAATTTGTTGGTTTATCAGAAATTGTAAGCACAATTTTCACACTTTGAAACAATCACAAAAAGTACAGATTAACGTGCAGACTAAAAAAAAAATTTAACCACAATAATATACATACTTGCTGCTGATGCGTAAGAGTTTGTTTCATAAGGACCATTTTTATACTTTGTTCCATAGCATATTTCTTAGCTCGATTGACAGAATCACTTTGATCCGAAGATAATTTAGGCAACGCCCCTCCTAATATACCAGCTATTGTACTACTTCTCGCTCCGGGACCTTAATAATAAAAACGGTAACACAACAGTATCAAAAGGAAGAATCAACAATTACCCGTTATAACTTCGCTGGACTGCACAAGGTCATTATAAGTTTCAGCATCTTCTGTTGAATCTATAACAAAAAAAGAACAAATAAACTGAAGGAAAATATAAACAACACAATTTGGAGCATAACAATTGTTTTTCCAATTTATGAGAATTTAATTTTTTTTTTTAAATATTCAATATAGATTTAATAAAATAAAATAAGGCCAAAAATGAATTTTAAATAAAAACAAAATACTTAGTAAGTATTAAAATAAAAACCCTGCACACATTTAAGTAATAAATAAAACAGCAGAGAGTCTTTAAGTGAGTTCTCAATCTTAAGCTGCTTCAACAGGGCTGAACATGCGTCGTCAAGAAAAAGAAACAGCTCGCACCTAATTTGCATCTGGAAAAATAAAAGAAAAGTAGCTTTGTCTAAACAACCCCTCCACTAATCTTGGAATAAGTCTTGTTTTAAATGCATCTTATGACACACCTCGAAAATCCAATGATTGACCCTTCTTTTATTAGCAACAAAAAGAAAAAAATAAAAATTAATCATCACATGGTATTCGAGGCACGTCTTAAATTCATCTTGCAATTACTTTACGTAGCCTGAGTATGTTTATACTTAACATTGTCTGCATTATTATGGTACTCAAACCCATAAAAGTAAGGGTCATCATATGTTTCCTACCATGTAACCGTGACGGCAACGGTTACAGCTTTATTTGGCTTGTGCAACTCCACTAGCGGTAACGAACCAGCCGATCTCATTTCTGGAACATCGGAAGCAGACCGAAACATGGCACATTAGTATGTAGACCCGTACTAATTTTTTACTCTTTAAAAAAGAACTAATTCAAATACTTACCCAATCGAAACCGTTTCTGAGGAATATCTTCTGTACCAGGGACCGGTGGTTCTTCGTCCGATTTTTCATCTAGAGACATTTGGTGAATGTTCCCTGCAATCAATAATTAATGAACGCCGCAATCTAATTAAATAAATTATCGAATTACCATATTTATTCCTCCACCGTTTAGTTGTAAATGTTCTTGTTGAAAGGCAGTCATCATATTGATGACTACGAATTAGTATTCATTTAAAAATACTAAAATGAATACAAACTAATCACTATCAAAATGGCGAATGCAATGGCAGCTATTGCAATTTTTAAAGTAAATCAAACATTAATAAAAAAACAACCTGTTTTAATTAGTGCTTGCGCAAATATTTCTTTCCGATACTTATTATCCACGATACTTAATTTAAACAGACCGCTTTTAATACTAGTAAGAAAACTAACAGAATAGAATGTTAGAAATTCGCCGTCGCTCTCACTGCACTCAATAGTTCTTATTGGTGGAAGTTTATTTTTCTATGTTGGTTGTAATTGGTTACAAGCAATACAAGCTGACGCCCATTTAACTGGCGGTTAATTCAAAAGCATTATATACAAATAATGCAAAAATACACTTATTTGTATACATTAATTATTATTTCTTGAAAATAGTATGAGTGATAAAAAAATTACAAAGGAAAATGCGACAAAACAGTTTATTATTACAATAAGAATGAATTATTTATGTCTCTTTCTCATTTCTCCAAGTTGCTTCAACTGCATCAGTGCGATATCTTTGTAAAATAGTGCAGTCTTCCCATTTCATTTTAATGCCACTTTTAAACATTTCAGCTCCGGCATGAGCAATCATTAATCCATTATCAATGCAATACCTTTCATCTGTAGCAAATACAGTGGCTCCTCTTTCTTCACACATAATTCCCATCATTTTTTGAAGTCTTTCATTGCATCCGACTCCACCAACAATTAACATTTCATTTGAATTGCAATGGGCCAATGCACGTTCTGAAGTTTCAACTAGCATTGCAAATACGTGTTCTTGAAGTGAAAAACATAAATCTTCCTTTTGTATAACCTTCTTTCAATAAAGTGTTAGCTCGTTCCTCCATGTAAGTTAAAATGCCAGAGAAACTAACATCCATACCCTTAACACAATAAGGTAATGTAACACATTTTTTACCCTTTTGCTAACTGTTCTATGTTATATCCAGGACTAGGATCATTCGATAATTTCAGAATTCTTGCAAAACGATCTAAACAGTTACCAACAGCTATGTCAATGGTTTCACCGACTATACGATAACGTTTCCTTGAAAATGCAATCACTTGTGTGTTACCTCCACTCACATATAAGATGGTTGGATTTTTAGCACCTGTTATAATTCGCCCCATCTCAATATCTATAAAATGGTGAAGATAAACATCAAGTTATAATAATAGTTTTAACTTAGGTAAGGATACGACCAATACAGTGATTAACTCCAAGCAAAGGTTTGTTCCAAAGTTGAGCTACAGTTCTTGCTACAACAGCAACGGTCGCTAACGGAGCTCCCATTCCTGGCCCTTTTGTGTAACAAACAACATCTATATCATTAACATTGATTTTGGATTCATCAATTGCCTCTTTAAGCACTGTCAGCACATGTTCGCGATGATGTTGAGCAGTTTCTTTAGGTAAAAAACCAGCACCTGGAGGAGTAATGTACGTCCTCCTGCAATTGGATAACACTTCTCCATCCCGAATAATTCCTATACCTAATTTGTTTGCGCTTCCTTCAAAACCAATTGCTATAACCATGTTTGTAATTTTTTTATTTTCAGAGTCAGTAAATATTATTAAACAATGGTACTTTATATTTCTGATTTTTGAAAATGTGGAAGTGTCTCTTATTATGGCAAACGGGTTAACTGAAGTGTCTGATTTGTGGTTAAAGCCTAGTTTTCACAGATACGACTTCGCAATTTTTGTCCGAAAAAACATGGCTGTCCGAAAATCGGAAAATATTAAAATTATTTTAACTCAGTCCGAACTTCGGATGCAAAATTGTATTTCTCTCTTTTTATCTTGTTTTCTCTGTTATTACTAACCTAAAATATTGAATGATTGCGGTGTATCGCAAGAAAGAATCTGCGTAATTTATACTTACTGTATTTGTTAAAAAACAAATATCGTTAAAAAAAAGAAAATACAAAAAGAAAGAATGTCGGTAAGGGATATCTTTCTGAACAAGAAACTTACGAGGGACAACCGTCACAGTTCTAGAGCTCAATGTCTATGTCAATGTCATATGTACGCGTCGTTAACAACCATTATTTATTGAAATTTACTGAAACCATAAAACTTTAAAACACAAAAGTCACTATTAAAAATCGTATCTGTGAAAACGATTTTTTTACGAAATTCCGACGGTATCGAATCGCCATGTTTTTTCGAATAAAAATTGCGAAATTCGTATCTGTGAAAACTAGGCTTTAACTGTGGTGTTAACGAGATTGATATTTATTTAATTGAGAGATGGCGTAGGAATAAAGGGAGTTACTCTACGGCTACTGTGGATGCGAAATCTGACAAAAATGTGTTCGGACGAGTTTTGACGAATTTGCCGAACAATCAAATGCTTGTTTTCCACGTCGTTAGAACCGGTTGAACGTTCAAATCAGTTTGATTTTTTCGTGCCGTCTGCGATCGTGTTTGGTGTTTTCTTGCGTTCAGTCTTGACTTTTACTATGGACTATTAAAGGGTAAAGATACAAAACCCCCCGGTAGACTCCCGCCACCCAGACTCCCCATTTGCCCCCTATGCTCCATTCTAAGTCCATTCATATACTTGGCTTTGGCCAAGCTATATTAGTCGAGTGTATAGAGGGACAAAGAAACATATAATTTTTGAATCTTAGTATAAAGATAGATACTGAAATACTACGCACAGTGTAAGCGCCTTTTGTTCTGACGAGGATTTCAAACGTAGTCGTCCGAACCCATTTTTGTCAGAATTCGCATCCATAGGAACCATAGCCAGAGTGAATTCGTCATAAATTTTTGTAATAAATATTCTTTGGTTGTTTATGGTGATAACTGATAACTTTTTGTTGTAAAGGAGGGACTATATAGTAAAAAAGAGGAGGAAATTGAGTATGATGAGCAGGTGATTACAGTGGTAGTTAATGATGATTGGCAATGAATTGAAAAGGCAAAAAATACGTACCCTATTAATTAACATGAAATAAATGAATACAAAATACTCCTCCAATAGAATGGTAGGAGGCAGGGATGAGGGTGCAATTATAATAGGTATGGTAAGTCGACGACAATCTGCCTAGCGCCGGACTGTACGGTTAAGTTTTATAAAGTAGTGACAAAATTTTTAAAATCCAATAATTGCATTTGATGGTACTTGACGAGAGGATTTAATGCTACCCTTTATTTTTCTTAAATGTGATCCCCCTCGCTCACAGAAGTCACAAAAAGTCAACTTTTTAAAAAATGATGTTTGTATGGTAAGTTTTGCGACACATATTGTGTCGTGTTATATATTTGTATGTTTTAATTTTTAAAAAAATTATTAGAATGTTTGTTAACTATAATATCTTTAAACAATTCACAGCTTGTTTTGTACAAAAAAGAACAATGTGCCAAAAGCTTCTTAGGAATTATAGAAATTAAATTTTTAGAGGTGTAGCGTCATCCCTCAGGTTACGCACACCAGCAACATAGGCACTCACTGGCGTGACTTCACCCGATACGAGTCTCTTGACTGGCGTATATAACCCGGTCTAAGGTACACTCGACCGGCGTGACTAGCCTAGCAGTTGGGACAACCCGTCTTAATCCTGACTGTTGGCGTGCTTCACCCGACACGGCACACGTAGGAGAGAAACCGACTCACACCAGGTATATGACAGCCAAACAAGCGCGCAAGAGGAGCAGCATTACCTCCACCACGGACTATACGCACCTTCCTGCTGTGTCCCCGGTGCCATCATTGGTGACGCCGCTTCCGCTAACTCCACCAAAGCGCCGACAATTGAAGGCACCCCAGCCAGTGACAAAGAGAGTACACCATGGTCCAACTCAGAGCCGCATGGTAGCAGTCTGCCCTGTCACGCAGCGGATCCAGTCCACTCCACCGTCTGTACCCGAAAAACCCACGTCGATCATTACGAGCGTACCTACACGCGGCGTGCACGAATTATATTCAATCTAGTGATAATAAGTGTAATGTAAATACATAGATAGCAATGTAAAATAGATTATAAGTGTTTATGAATAAATGACATAAACCACTAAAGAGGAATGAGAAAATTAACACCTTAACAGTGCAGAAAATTCATGTTTAAGATTCACAAGATTGTGCAAACATTAGCAAGATGAATTTTACATATTAGATGATTTTGTAGAAATTTTATCGGTGCAAACCAGTAATTTTTCATCAGTCGGTATGGCGAATGTATCCACTCAAATTGTTTTCACGCACAATATACATACTAAATACCTGCCTTCGTAAAGTTCTATCTAGACATTTTCACAAATATTAAAACAGCAACACCGTTTTTAACTTCTAACATGGTAGAAAATGGCAGAGGAAGAAAGATTAGCAAGATCGTCGTGGATTAGCTCAGAGATAACATTTACTTTAAGCTGTCAACGTGATTTGTGCTGACAACTCAATGTCAACTATTATTTTTTTGTACTCAGACTAGTACCAAATGTTTTTGAACATATAGCGAATCATCTGTCGGACTTTCACATACCTATTTATTTAGATCAACAAAGGTAGTACCTACAAGTGCATACCCTACGAATTCTTTATATATAATTTTTGTGTCTTTTTGCCATTGATATCCATAAATATCTACCTAGCGTATTATTTATTCTGTGTCCTTTCTCAACTTTGTTCATATGCCAAGGCTCAAGGTTTGTTTTGTCTAGGTTCACGTGTTGGGTACATTAATCACATTCTTTACTTTCTTTATTCAGGAATTTTTAGAAAAAGGCATAAGTTTTGATTGATTCATATGTTCCGTTTCATTGGATACCCACTCCATCTTATTAAATCTTTAAATTAACTTAATTATTTTAAAAACTGATTAAAGACATAGGTTATTCGTTGATACTTGACTAACATGGATTTAACGATACTAATAATTTTAGCAGCCGTTACTGCAATTATCCTTTTTAGCATTGGTCTCTTTTTCAATCAAAAACGACAACCAAAATGTAAGTAAGAATTGTGTTCTTTGTAAACTTACTCAACTTGCGTAGTTCAAGCTCCTCCAGAAAATCGTGCACAAAGAGCTAATGATGGTGCACCAAGACGAGCGCAAATCGCAAGGAACCGTGGCTTACGAATGCGAGCTAATGGTAAGTATAAAATAAAATTAATACTGCCTTAGATAAATTTTATTTTAGCCCGCAACCAGGACAATTCGGAAGAGGAAGACAATGAAAACGAACACACTACCAATGTAGAATTTGATGAAAAGATGGGAGTTAAGAAAAGGGCAAAACTAGAAGCCAAAGCTGAAAAGAAGGCACAAAGAGAAGCTGAAGAACAAAAACGACTAAAAAAAAAAAAAAAGAAAGACCAACTAGCTGAAGAAGAACGACAGAAAACTGAAGAAAAAAGATTAGCTGAAGAAAAACGTCTCGAGGAAGAACAACGCAGACTGAAAGAGGATAAAGAAAAACAGGAATATGAAGAATATTTGAAAATGAAAGAAGCTTTTTCAATTGAGGCAGAAGGTTATGAAGAAACTGAATCGGAGGAAACACAAAATTTGCTACAGGAGTTTGTTTCTTATATTAAACAAAATAAAGTGGTTGTTATAGAAGATTTAGCTGCACATTTTAAAATAAAAACTCAAGCCGCTATAGATAGAATTCAAGATTTACAAAAAGATGATATTTTGACAGGAGTAATTGATGATCGTGGTAAATTTATATATGTTTCACATGAAGAAATGGATGCTGTCGCTAAATTCATTCGACAGCGAGGAAGAGTATCCATTGTTGAATTGGCAGAGAACAGTAATCAACTTATAAATCTGTCTCCTAAAGTATCAGCTTGAACTATGTTAATGTATTGTAAGGTAGTATTGACATAAATGTTTGATTTTTAAACTTGAACTTTATTGCATCCCTTAAATTATCATAACAAAAGTAAAAACTTTCAAATTACTAGTTATTCCTTAAACTTAAATGTAATAACAAAGTTATTCACTCATTTCTTCATCCTCTTCTTCATCACTAGTGATGTCTGGATCATTCACTTGTGACTCACATTTTGGACATTGACATATGAATAAATAATTTTCCATTAGTGTTTTATGTCTAGAATGTCTTGACCGGGAAAAGATTGCATTCGTCCAAGTAACTTATCGAAATTTCTTCTCCAACAGCAATATCTTTCAGTGCAACTAAAGATAACCGATTGTTATTATGTAAGTAAGTTGGCTCTGCATTTGGAATACAACTATGATTAGCTGAACTTTGCAAAGAATATAAAGCGACTCCTTCATTGTTTAAAAAGTTTCCTGAAGTTTTGTCCATGTCTTCATAGAGTTTGTCAATAAAATTATCTAACTGCTGCTTTTCAGCATCTGGCAACGGCAACTCCGAACTTCTAGTTACCCATTGGCTAACAGCACTGGTTCCTACACCTTGAGCATTAGTTCCAATTAAGGCTAACAAACTCTGAAAACCTTCAACAGTTAATAGTTGCTCAACACCTTTATGAGGCACTGCTTGAAGTAGAAGATTATATAGCACCATAAGTTGTTGAGAAAATTTTTCTCCCAATAACTTGTGAACTAATTGAGCATCTTCATTAATAGTGCGATGGCTAAATTGTAAAACATTTTGAAGCATCTGCTCAGGATTGTCTGCTTGCTGAATTGTTGCCAAAAGTCGTGGTATTATCATAATAGTATTCGTTTCTGGAGGATAATGCGTTTGTCTAAAATTGTAGTTACAATTTAAAATAAAGAGTTTTTAAAAAGAAAATACTTACTTCCATGTTTCATTTAATTGTTGTAAAGGATGTAAATTGTTTTGTTCTATAGTTTTTAAACACAATATACGATGATACCTGTTAAAAGCTATAGTCATACAATTTGAACTGCAATATTCCACTCCACATAACTGACATGATACAATAGCCGTTTTGTCAGTTGTACAGCATTCGGGATAAGGTAAAATTAATTCTTTGTTTCCAGTCAGACGTTGCGCATTTTCCTGAGCAGTTTCTAAAGGTCTAATAAGCTCATTAATATTAAACACCAACACAGCATATATTTACCGTAAACAATGGTCACATGTTCGGTAAAAATAACTAGCATTCCATGAAAATTGGCAACACACTAAAGGATCTTCTTCAAAAATTACTGTACCTGAAGGAAAGTTCTTTTTTGCAAACAATCCTCGTCCCTGGAAAAAATAATTATGAAAAGTTGGTTGGTGCCACAATATTAAAACTATTGAAAAATATATATTACTTTAATATTATTAACTGTACGAATTTCAATCTCCATTTCACAGATTTCACTTAATGTTGTAAAATGAGGTTAGTGTAATTAGGCCGCATTCAAGTAGATGAACATTCCACAACTTAATTTATTGATTATGAATTTAAATAAACTGCATGACGTAAACAAAAATATTTAGTGATAAATTCAGTGTTATTTATACATCATTAAAATTTGTAAGAAAGTTTTCGAAAAGACACTAGAATTTGTAAACAATGAGCGTAAATTTTGCATCACCGTGTGCGATTAAACAACCACATGAAAATAATTTTATATTTTAAAAATGTATTGTAAACGTGTATTTGTTACAGTAGGAACGACAAAGTTCGATAAATTAATTGAAACAACTTCAAAACGCGAAGTTTTAGACATACTTCAAAGATTGGGTTATACCGATATTCAATATCAAACAGGAAATGGGCAATATATAGAAAAATCTCACAATATGTTAAACTTATCTTACTCCAAATATTTTGAGAATTTTGAAGAACAGATTGAAAAATCTGATTTAGTAATTAGCCATGCAGGAGCAGGTACAACATTACAAGTATTGAAGAAACACAAACGATTGATAGTAGTAATAAATGATGATTTAATGGAAAACCACCAAATGGAATTAGCGGAACAATTACAAAAAGATGGTTTTCTATATTATTGTACTTGTGATACCTTAGGTAAAACATTACTGAAAGATATATTAAAATTACAGAAATATGGACCACCACCGACAAACTTATTTTCTAATTATGTAGATAAATGTATGGGCTTTAAATGATTTGGTAAAATAAATTAATCATTTTATTTACATTTTTTTATAAAACAGTTATAACAATGTTGAACTTAACAAATCATACTAATTTCTTTGCTTCAAAGAAGCTCTTCAAATGCTTCATTTGCCAAGCACCCATCATAAGTAAAATTGCAGTTTGTGTTACAGACCACCATAAAACACGAAAATTGGTGCTTTCACTTGTTTGTCTAAATCTTTCTTCCCGATACTATAATTAAATTGTCAATTATGCGTTAAATCCTTTAAACTCTTACCCTTTGATAATTTTGTTCCTTAGTGATTTGTTCGACTTGATCTAACAGTTGTCGAATTCTCAGTTGAAGCTCAGAAAGTTTTTCTTTTTGCACAACATCACCATAATTGATAGCGTGTTCACCAACTTGAATATCAAGATGGACTCTTAATTGAGAGCCGCTGAACCATGCAGTACTGTTAGAGAACATACAAATTACATGTTCACCAGGAGTGTGAGACGTAAAAGATATTTTGCCCTCAGAACTATACACACGAGATAATAATCTCTTGTCATCAGGATCTCTTACTTCAACATGCATTCCAATACCTGGCGTCGAAGGCATGTAACCTCCGCTTCGAGGATCATACAATTCCACTTTGTAGTTAACTAAAGTAACAATGGGATAAGTAACATTAAAAATTCAAAATGTAAACGTAAATACTTATGACGTTGGTTTCATCAGGTATTTCTTCAATGAAGCATTTTCGTTCAGTTTCGCCAATATGAAAATATAAAGCGTTTGCACTGTGAATTGTACTAATTACGAATAATATTATAAAACCGTATATTTTATTCATTATATTTGTTTTTTCAGTAACACGTCACCCCGAGAAAAGTTTTACCGTAAACGTAAAAATGACAGCATGCCAGGTTGCCATAGTATGGCAGGGTTGCCGGTTTGTATAAATGCTAAACTTAGATAATAAGAGGTAGTGCCTCAATTCACGCTGTTTTGAAAAATCTGAAAGCGAGATTTAAATATTTTTTTGCGGTAACACGACGTATATGTTTCCCCATTTGGGTGTTTTCATCAAATTTATAAGATTATTGTAGTTTTGTTAATTAATAAACGTAAAAGAAAACCTCAGTACCTCAAAAAAAATATAGGTATAACGTCATTTTTAAAATATCCAAACACTATCTTTTAAAATCATTCTTTAAACGCACTGCCATTGATCGAGACCTCAATGCTTGTATAAAATGAAGGCTTATTTATGTAAAACACCACTTTACTTATTTATTCGTATAGTACATTTTCATTATTATATTTGTGACGTAAGTGTCGTGTATAGTGCTTCAGAAAATCAGTAGAAACAAGTATAGTGTGGAGACGAAACCATGTGCAATATTGAATTGGTTCGTGTTGGCAAAGTATTTATGCTTCAAGAAAACCCCTAAAACAACATGCCTTAGTATTTATATGTAGGTAATAATATTGATTAAATGTGTAAACCGAGATTATAGAAGGTAAATAAGAACAAAAAATTTAACAGCACATTAGTCATTGCATGACGACATATAATCACAGACGTATTAAAATAAGATGGACTGGTAACGCATACGTAGTTCTTTTAAAAAATGACCCTCACTCTGGGAGCTGCCATACTGTGTTCATTTTTAGTTGTTTTCGTTTAAGGACTTACTAATGTTGGTTAAGTCATTGCAAAATAAGCATGTGAAATTTGAAGTTTGGTTACCTTATAGTTTGTTTACAGTTTACGTGGTGGCTTACTTTCGAGTTAATATTGGTATTTTTGCTCGTTGTGTTTTTACTTAAGACGTAATATGTTCAAAAACCATTGTGAAACTTTAATATTATACTGGATGAGCCAGCATGCTACGCAGGCATACAGTAGGAAGGATTACAACAAATTTACAATGCGATAAGCATATGAGTTGAAGCTGTGCGTTACAGTAATGAAACGAAACAAACTATTTGGAAACAGTTGTGCGGACGGACGAACACCCACCAGGGTGGCGCCACCTTGACAGATTTATATATATGTTTATCAAGTTATTGTAGTTTTTGTATTCACTACATTTTTTCAATTTTTATATACAGTTCTTTAGAGTTACATCCTGTGACATTTTTTTTTGTCTTTGAAAGAAAACTTTTTCTTTAATGTAATTAATTCCTATTTCGATTTAAAAGCATTATTATTGTACAAATTTGATTTTATTTTACGTATACAATTTGCTTTAAATTGTTATACGCCTTATCTATCTATTTTTCGTACGTGTGTTCTCAACGATAGGAACTGGGATTTCTAATACTTCGTTTGCATACGCATAAAACGGCACTTTTGAAAATTTTCCAATGCGAGTGTTGCTTAACGAAAATGCTAATTACTATTAGTTCGTTTTAATGTGCTTCGCTTATCAGTGAATTATCTGTTCAGTTGAAATAAATCTAACGTGCTGTACAGAAATATTTTCTTCCGATTGCATTTTAATTAAAATGAATCGTTTGGTGTAAAATTCGTTTTACATGTGATCTTTACAAAAACTGCGCGTCGTCACCGTCCAATTTAACTGGTTGTTTATAAGTTTCGTCGACGTCGTGCAGTTTTTATTAGGCGGGCTTTTATCGTGTCTGTTCTTAACATGGCGAATTTTATATCAACGCCCGATAATGCCTCTGCTGATATCCAGATGGTTGCTTGGTTCTGATGGTACTAAATAATAACTGGTGGTCCGGAAATTAATAACGGTGGTCCACTGCTCTCAGATTTATTTCTTGCTTCTGATGGTTCTACGGCGAGAGCACCATTGCTCAACCTTGCAGCTTACCTTTTTGGGTACTGGTCCTACAGAACGCTTTCATCCAACTGCAGTATAGGGTAACGTACGAACTTTTATTACAATCCTTAAATACGGATGAGTGGTTCTTGGATGATGTACATATTTGTGAGAAATGCAGCCTAAGCTGTAAAGAACGTGATCTGTTTGTTTTTCTAATAATTTTAGGTGTAGTTTTTAAGTTTATTGCGTCGCAATATATTGAGCAACTAAAGAAAACCTTGAAGATAGTTTTTTGTTAAGTTCACAATTTGTGGTACTCTTTGGATGCTCCCTAGAGCTACTTTTAAAGCTCCAGTGTACTGTTTTATTTTTGTTCATTTACCTTATTGTAAATTTCAATGTGTAAACATTTATGTACTCCTACGTACGACTTGAAGCCGGTTACGCCATATCGTCCATTCACATACGACGACAAACTCTTGGATGGAGGCGTAAGTGGGGTTTGTACATATCTACATTTATCAACGTAATTATTTCGTTTCTTTTTCATGACTTCCTTAAATACTGACTAGAGAAATAAACGTGTATATATGATTTTGGCGTGGTTTATCATTTCCTTTCTCTCTCCTTGGCATTTGCCCAACAAAAAAAAAACAACCAATAATCAACATCCTCAGGTTCGGTCTCGAAACGTCCACATTTCCAGACCGTATATTCGTATGTCACATTAAGGCATCTGTGGACTGGCGCCCATTTCGATCTAATCTATTCTACTACCTTGTAAAAATAATCTCGAACCTACGCCACGAGCGAATTGCCGGATTATATCCTAAACGAATCTAATTTGTCCTTAATAAAGAAGTTTTTGCAATACCGTTATGGCAAATGTCCGCCATATTTATCAAAACGTGTCACTTTCTTAACGTATAGTGGACATTTGGCGTCGCTGTACCTGTATGGTATATTGCGTTTCCGTATTTTGGCCATCTCCTGATTGATATAATATAAAAGTATCACTATTCCTCAAAAAAATGTATTTTTTTGACACGTAGAAGACTTCGCCTCAAGAGGAAGATGACACCTGACAATCACAATACTTGCATTTTCGTACAAGAAATATTACTGCCTAACTTGCCCCAAGTCCGGTCTAATATTATAATGTTATTAAGCTCGTAACAAATAAAATAGTCAAAAAATAGACGCCCATTTTCCCGCCATTTTAAAAAAATGGGGTTTTAATCGACGTATTTAGATATTTTTGAACTATAATTGTAGGTTATCTTGAGGTCTGCATTGACGAAAGCTGACTGAACAAAGCTATACTGCTTTGGACCGCTTTCACAATTTGTATTGCCAACATCCATCAAAGATAACTCCCATCTTCTGACTTCTGGGTAGGACACTGTGATTCTATGTTCGATGGAGATGACACCTATACCTAATAGAAGAGAGACAAAAAGGATTTGGGTCAGTAAACTGTGATCAGCATGTCCCGCAAGGCAGCTTTTCTACGTGTCGCTATGTTATAGTATTTTCTGGTAGCCGTCAAAATATTTAGGAAAGTTGTCAGTAGTTTAGGTTTTTGTTCGCTGTTTACAATATCAGAGTTGTCTTCACTGTACGTATCTGTATGTCAAACGTGCGGGAGCGGCAATTTCCTCGTGCAAAATGGAAGCTGCTGTTTTTTGATAATAACAGCATGATCCCCTTCATTCTTATCATTTTGATACTTGGTGTCCAGCTGTCATTGTTACGTTTACTTTATTGCCGAAATGCTCTTCTACCTTTTGAAGTAAACGTCTGCTTGTGTATGTTTCAACATCACTGGAAAGGAATTTTCGTATTAAATCTATCAATTCTTGAGCACTGTATTCGCATTGACCGTTTTCCTCTATCATTTCACATAATTTGTTGTTACTTAACTTAGTTACTCACTACGCTTGTAGGCCTTATTGTATTCGAAAAATGGTCCCGTATTTCATTCAATGCCCATAGATCAACCGATAAATTAAGTCAGCTACTGCAGGGTATTTCAACAGTAGGCAATAGGTAGCGCGCAACTATGACTGGAGACCAAATTTTTACTGCTTAGGTCTGGTCATTTTAGCTCCAATTAATTTTATCTGTCGGTTAATCGTCTTGGAAACGCGACCTTCTAAAAATTTGATTGGACCCACAGTAGTTAACCGCTTTCTTTCGTTCATTGGCTGCAAATCAGAATACATTTCATTGAATTTCCTAGATGTTCTTGCCACAATTTTGTTACATTAGTCCATCAAGAATAAATAGATTCATCAAAACTTCATGCGAGTAATTATTTCGCTCCATTGTAATTTTTCTTTGAATAAGTATTAAATCACAATCACAATCTGTCCATCAGAATTTTAAGTAATATACAGAGAGTTCCATTTAAACAAATTAAGTATTGACCTTTTTGTATTATAGCGGATGGCCGAAATAATATTAAATAAAACACCAGTACAACATTTTATTTTCTCCACACCTCCTGTACATAACATCCGATCCCCCTGTCCTCAGCGACCTCATTGCAGCCAACCTTCTAGCTATATAATGTACGCGGCAAATTCAAAAATACTGACTACAGTTCGGCCCATCCTGACAAGTTGATCGTCCCGATCGACATAGCATACAAACAAAATGGTTACATACATCAACCAAAAACATTAATATTAATTATACTACATACATGACTAACCTATTCTTATATAATAAAACTGAGATAAAAGTTAACACAACCACAACTTCATATTTTCCGGTGCGCAGACACCTTCAAACGGTTTTGTGTCACTTGAAAGTTTTCTACGTCCGTTATCAAATACCTATCGTTCCCTAAAACGTTTTTTATTTCGTAGGGTCCCCTATATTTGGGTATCAGTTTTTATTAACGCCAGGGGTGACGTCCACATTTTTAATCATTACGAAATCACCCTCTTTATACGCATGTGGAGTCGCATGTCTCCTGTCATAATACTTTTTATTATATTCCTGTACTTTGGCATTTTTTAATTCAGCATTTTCCCTAATTATGTCTACACTATCGATTACATTATTAATTTCTAAATAATTTCTAAGATTGTCAGTCTTGTGACGTTGATTTGCTCCAAATAAAAGCATTGCAGGAGAATTCCCTATAGAGCGGCAATAAGAATTATTTATAGCAAACTCTACTTCCGGTAAACAAACATGCCACTTATTTTTTAAAGTAGCTAATTTAGAAAGCATTGAGTTAAATCTCTGTTTATACGTTCTATTTGTCCGTTCGATTTGGGCGATGCCGCAGCTATTTTAACGTGTACTACACCATGTTCCTTTAAAAACTCCTCGAATTCAACTGATGTAAAACAAGATCCGCGATCAGATATTATCCGGAGAGGTCGACTATAATTGTTAAAATAATCCTCCAATTTCTTAACAACTTCTGAAGTTTTAGTAGACTTCACATCATACAATTTAACAAACTTAGTATAGGCGTCTATAATTTCAAAAATATATTTTTGTTTGTTGGCGTCTTTTCCAAAGGGCCATAATGATCTATATGAATAGTGACAAATGGTTTATTGCCTTTAGGGATACTATGTAATACGGAAGGTATTTTCCCATGCAATGGAGAATATGTAAGGCATGGAATGCAATTATTTATATAGAGTTTAACTTTCTCCTTTACATTAGGAAACCAATACACCTGTGACAAGTACTCAATAGTTTTGTCAACCCCAATGTGACCCAGAGCATCATGGCAATTAAAAATTACTTTGTCCTCCATAGAACAAGGAACATAAAATAAAATCCGGTCTCCCTCTTTCTATACACTAACCCGTTTTGAAGTTCAAATTGCTTATTCTCCTGTTCGGCTAAACCTATTTTTATTCTGCTAATCTCTAAGTCTAAATTTTGTGCTACTGACAAATTTTGTTCAAATGTATTTTCCTCCAACACCATAACTGTGTTAACACGACTAAGTGCATCAACATGCCGCATTTTGTCCCCTCCCCTATGTTCTAACACATAATTGTAATTCTGCAATATTAAGGCCCATCTATTAATACGCGGGTTAATCTCCTTTTTATTTAATGCTAATTTGATTGAGTTACAATCAGTAATAATTTTGAATTGTATCCCTAATAAATAAACTCTAAATCTATCCAACGCATTAACAATAGCTAGCATTTCCAGCTCATAGCTATGGTAGCGAGATTCTACTTCGCTCGTTCTCTTACTAAAATAAAATACTGGCTGAAATTTGCCACCGTGCTGCCTTTGCAACAAAATAGCGCCGTACCCTTGGTACACGCATCACAATGTAGCTCTGTTTCCAATTTTGGCGAATATATAGCGAGAATCGGAGCTTCAACTAGTTTGTTTTTAAAATGTTAAATGATTGCAACTGCGCTTCTCCAAAATCAAATGTACTTCCCTTTCGCAACAGATCATACAAAGGTTTTGCTAATACTGAGAATGATTGAATAAATCGCCTAAAATAACTAACTAATCCTAAAAATCTTTGTACTTTTAAAACCGAATTTGGAACTGGGTAATTTCTAACTGCCTCTACATTTGTAGGGTTCGGGCTAATCCCATCGGCATTAATAAGATACCCTAAGTAAATCGTTTCAGTGTACATAAATGAGCATTTGTCCAAACGTAATTCTAACTTATTCTTATTTATTAAATCTAAAACTAATCTCAAAATATAGATATGTTCTTCACTCGATTCTGTGGCAATTAGAATATCATCTAAGTAGAGTAAGATTTTTTGTTCCCTAAGTAAATCGTTAAAAATTCTATTAATAAATCTCTGGAAAACAGCCGGTGCATTTGTTAAGCCAAATGGCATTCTTAAAAATTCAAACTGTCCTAATTGGGTTATAAAAGAGGTATACTTGACAGACTCTTCCGACACCTTCACGTGGTGAAATCCATTTTTTAAATCCAAACAAGTAAAGAATTTTTTCCCTTCAATAAATCTAACTGATCATCGATCAACGGTATGGGATAATGCTCCCTCACAGTAATTTTATTTAGCTCCCTGTAATCAATACATAATCTTTTGGTGCCATTCTTTTTATTGACTAGGACAATTGGACTGCAATACGGCGAAAAACTAGGCCTAATAACATTATCTTTTAACAAGTCATCAATAATAGTTTGCAATTCTTGTTTTTCTGAAAAAGCTAACTTTCTTGGCCGGAATGAAAAGGGTTGCTCATGTTTCACTACGATATTCATCTCAAAATTTAACTCAGGTTCACAAGGTTTCTTTGCCTCAACATAATCATTTGTCATAATTAATTTTAATTCATTTTGGGTTGAAAAATCTAAATTAGGGTTTACATCTAAAGAAACACTATTCATGGTGTAGTCTATCAACATTATTTCACTTATCGTATCGTCTAAACTTGAATCATTCGTTTCACCTGAAGTGCATGTAATATTTATTTGATCGCCTAGCATAATGTTAATATTAGGTAGATTTGTGAAATTTCTACCAAGAATCGCAGGAAACGACATAGTACCATTATCGACAACATAAAATTGAATTGGTACACTAACATTATTAACCAAAACTTTCCTATCATAAATTCCAACGATATTTAAACTTACACCGTTAACCCCAAAAACTGCTTATTACTTAATCTACTTATATCTCTAGAATAAACATGCATGGGCAAATATTTTTCCCTGATCATGCTAATAGGACTACCTGTATCAAGCACCGCATTGACTTTTACAGCACTCCCATCTTCATCGATCTGCAATTCTACAGGTACTTCATAGGCCCTATGGGTGTTCTCCGTAACCAACATAGTGGTACTATCTGCTGTCGCAGCCTGTCGCCTCTCGGTTGCTGCTGTTGGTTGTCGTGTTTCTTGAGATTGCTGTCTCCAGTCTGATGGCTGTGGCCTACGGTCATAATTAAATCTTCTGATGCCGGATGGTTGTCTCCAGTCTACTCTTCCCGTTCTCGTTGACGTCGTTGCGTGTCTTCCTTCTGGACAATCTCTTCGGATGTGGTCTCTGGAACCGCAACCGTAGCAACATCCACGTTCCCTCTGTGGATGTGGGCAATTTGTCGAAATGTGACCATCCATATTACAATTGAAGCATCGGGTAAGTTGTGTCAAGCCGACACCATATGCACTAGGTTGTCGAGGTGGTTGCCGTACTATCGGCGCAACACCCGCTGTTCTCTCATTTGCGGTAATTTCATTCATTTTTGTTAACAAATCACCTAAGTGACTAAAGTCTCTCATACGTGCCATTGCCTGCAAGTGCGGATTTTCAAAACCATCGATTATATAACTGATTAAATTGTTTTCTCCTATGTTTAGTTTGTTCCCCAAAAGCACCTTGTCCGTGTAATAACTTGAAAACTTTTCGGTTTTCTTCCAACGCCTCGCTTCAAACTTCCGCGTCAAACTTATAATGTCTTCTTTAACGCTAAACATGTTTTTCATCTCTGCTTTCAGCTCTTGAAATTCTAAACATACATACTCTGGCTTGCTATGGAACCACGCTAATGCACTCCCCTTTAGTTTCGATATTACACTTAATAGAAGTTTATTATCGTCTACCTCGAATCGTTCTTGAATTTTGTCAATTCTAGCGAACCACTGATTGATGTCTTCATCGCTGTTTCCGCCATATTCGGATATTAAATTCTGCAGTTCTTTATTGGATACGCGATGGGCTTCCGATATATTGACGGCCCTTATAGTGGTAGCCACTAATTCTTCAAGCGTTACATTCAACGAACCATGTGCGTTGCTGCTTTCTTCCGCCGAATTCATTTTAATCGACTTCACGAAAATAATTCACCAAAACAATACTAATAACTAACACCAATTGATTCCTCGAATCCCACTTCTGAAAATTATAGCGGATGGCCGAAATAATATTAAATAAAACACCAGTACAACATTTTATTTTCTCCACACCTCCTGTACATAACATCCGATCCCCTGTCCTCAGCGACCTCATTGCAGCCAACCTTCTAGCTATATAATGTACGCGGCAAATTCAAAAATACTGACTACAGTTTGTCACGTCAAAATCATTAATTTTAAACCGCCCTGTATAAGATAAAATAAATTTATTTAGGTAGCTGTTAAATACAAGGCTTTTGCAAACTGCATCTAAAATTTAAGCCTTATATAGGTTCAAATAGCAGCTAAATGTAAATTTTGAAAGAAAATAACCTAAAATAATTACTATCTCGAAAACCGGTGTAGATAGGGAACTATTCAGAAAGAAATTGCGATTCTAAAAATTGAGTAATATACAGAGTGTTTCATTAAAAATTACTAAGTTGTTACTACTTTTGAGTAGAAGCGGCAACACCGCCAAAATGAAAATATTTTAGAAAGATAGATCGTGTCTATTTATGGCAGTAGCCAAATTTTCAAATTACTCCTATGCCCTGTTTTCCATTAACGTCTAACCTACCATCGACTATCAATGACCCTGTATATTTTAAATCTTCAAGAAATGAATTTATTCGTAACTAAAAAAAATAGTAATCTTTTTATTGACATTCATTACTGTTATTACATTATTATTAAGAGGAAAGGGTAATAAAAACGCAATTCTGGGTCCGCAAGACCACAATCTTAAATGGAAAAGTAAAAACTACCGTTCTTCTTACAACTACTCTACAAACATCAACTGCAGAACTACTGGCTGGAGTAACCCAGTTCAAGTATGTTCAAGAGTAAATAAACTTTTGTAAAAAAAACGTTTGTTAGTTTGTCTGCTTAGATTACAGCTGGGCAGTTCGTTTATGTCAAAGAGTACTTTTGGTCGTTGGTGTTCAAGCAGTTTATCATCACATTGAGCAAGTTAAACTGACTCAATCTCCAAGGTCGAGTAAGAAAAGCAAGAAACGACGTAACTTAATATTGTCACAATGGTTATAATTACCGCGTATTTCAAAGATGTGCAAAATATTTGTTACATTTTGGAAGGATCTAGTAAAATTCAATAAGTAAAAGTAATGCACTTTTGGTTTTTCGAAAATAATTAAAAATAAAAATTGAAGTTAAGTCACCTTTATATGACAGTTACGAGCAGGTCTTTGCTCTTTCACTGATACTTATGCTGGAATTTCACTACTGCTGCTCGTTGACGTCATTGGACATGCTTTTGTAACTCGTTTCGAGAATAAAGGAGTACAAAGCTCAGTGTAACACTTTTGTAAAATAAGAATCATCTTGTACGACATATTATTGCCAACATAATAAATCAATATTTTATAAAAAATAAAAATTGGCGACTCTGCGTAGAACGGAAAAATTTAATTCCTTCAAATGTCCGTTTCAGCCATTACTGTTTTTGTTAGTAAAGTTTCTTTTGTGCAGAAATACTAGTTAGTTTATTTTAAATAAATTATTTTAACATTTTTCTTAGGCAAATTAAATGTAGCGCTTTAAACTAAGTTGTGTTATTTACGAATTTCAAGAAATGCGTTATTTTTACTTCAAAAAGTTATATCAATGAAAGAAGCTTCAGCATCGCCACCAGTTTCTGCTATGGCAACTCCGACAAACGGTAGTGGTAACTTGGTGGATGAATTTGAAGAAGCGTTTCAGGTAAATCCACTTATTAGCTGATACCCGTCTTTTGACCAATTCTTCGTAGCATTGTCTCAATGTCCTTACTAAGGAGGAGGCTGTCGGTAGCACAGATAAAGATGACATTAAAACTGAAGTCGAACAAACGACATTACGATTTATTGATTTGGCGAGGCAAATGGAAGCCTTTTTCTTGCAGAAACGTTTTTTACTATCTGCTTTAAAACCAGAAATGGTAGTTAAAGAAGACATTAACGAATTGAGATTAGAATTAACTAGAAAAGAAGAGTTGTTGAAAAGACATTATGAAAAAATTGCAGTGTGGCAAAATCTTTTGGCTGATTTGCAAGGCTATGCAAAGAGTCCAGCTCAAAGCACCTCTTCCCAAGGCATAATTAACAATGGTAATTCTGTGCCACCTTCTCCTATTGCGGCTATACCTGGTAATCAAACGCCTAATCAAATGATAGTTTCGGGTATGTCTCCTACAATGCAACAGCAAATACAGCAGCAGCAACTTCAACAAATGCAACAACAACAACAACAGTTGCAACTGCAACAACAACAGCAGATGCAACAACTGCAGCAACAGATGCAGGTAGAACGCCGTTGATCTCTTCAAGCGCATGATTATTGTTGTAGAATTTTTGAACTTTGTTTATAATTTTATTTTCCAAATTTTCATATTTAACCAACTAAACAGCTTTTTGTTAGTTAGAACCAATTTCAAATTGTTTGAACATATTCTACCAATGTTCATGAGCTATTTCGTTACTTTTCAGTATTTTGTGAACACAATTATTTGTTTATGGTAGAGTATGAACAGACGGATGTTTTTGCACAAATTTAATGTGAAATAAATTTAGTGTAAATGGGGCTGCGTTCTTTACATCACATCTTGCTTTTTAAACTTCATGAAAGTTTGTCTTCCTATTATGTGTTGGTTAATGTGGAACGAATACTGCGATATTTTGATTGAAATAACATAGCTTTGTAGTATTTATGTTAGTAGCTTTGTAAAAGTGGTGGGTGCTTAACAAAATCAATAATCACCCCGTTTGGGTTTTTTAGTTTTTTAAACACAAAGTACAAAAACCGTGGAGATGAATGAACATTTTTGGTTTATTGTTTATAGCAAGTAGCTGTATTGTGACTAATTTCAGGGAATAGGTTTATGTTTGGACTGTTTACTAACTCTCAGGGTGTTCAAAACGGCAATATTTGATAATATTTGTGATAAGCATTTATTTTATAACTGTATTTATGAACTGATTATAGTATACGTGTGCAGCTCTGCTCATATGTGCCTTTTAGAGAGTCTAATAATTGTTATAGATATTTATGTATTCAAACTTTGAAAGAAATAAGGTGGATTTGCCCTGGCATGCATTAATTTTTTTTTGAACACACCGTTATTGTACAAATAGGGCACCTCCATATTATTTGTTTTTTTTAATCTCTTCCTTTTTGGTACATAATAGTGGGATTTGATGTATCATTAGAAGCTACAATTTAAATTATTCAATAAGTACTAAATTTATATTTGGCCCTTAATTTATTTTCGACTAACTAAAAACATTTGTATCATTAGCGAATTATATAAATAAATAATTGAAATGACAAAGACGCAGTTTTATTTATACAAAATTTTGGTCATTGGCATTTAAATTTTTTTTTAATTATAAATATTGAATGTGCTTGTTAGAAATCAATTTTGGGTAGGTATATGTTATTTGTAATTTTTAAAGATTATTTATATAATATTTCATTAGTTTGTATGTTACAGGTCCCCCCTGGAATGACCGGTACTGGTGTGGGGTCGGACCTGGCATGATGTCTCCTCAACAAGCTATGTTTATGCAGCAACAAGGAATGGGTGGACCAAGGACACCATTTCCTCAGCAGGGTGGGTTATTACAGGGACCTTTAGCATATTTAGAGAAAACTACAAGCAACATAGGTAATCTATACACATTTTTAAAAACCTTTTAACATAATAAAAAACATATTAATATTAAATAGGAAGAAGTAATAATAAACTCTTATTTATTCCAGGGATGACGGATGGACGAAGGTGACGCGGACGCGGGAGGGGGCGTGGCAGAGGAAGGGGTAGAGGCAGAGGTCGTGGCCGCGGGGCTTTGCCAGATTATGTATCCCCATAAACCCCTCCCGGACACTAGGAACGGTCCTTTTATGCATTAAAATACTAATGCATCGTTCTTGGGGAATCCGCGGATTAGAATAGCGTATTTGTGTATGCGTATATAATACATACCGTAATATAAATTGAAAATTTTAATCAGCAAGTTACAAGCGTTTATATGTATTCATGTGAGTTCGCGCTTGTCATAGCATCTTAAGTTTTAAACTGCACATCATCGATAATTTATAATGTAATATTGTTTCGCAATATAATTTATTATCCAATATGATATATACTTGGCAATAGTTTTAGAAATAATTAATTTGATAATAGTATTGTACATTTAAACTCTGATTTTGAGGTCAGTATCTTTTAGTATACGTTATCCATAAGTTTAAATACTTAGTAAATAATATAGAAAATTAGAATTTAGCGGGTGGTATTTTACCTGTTGTCTTAAACTTTTTGTTGATATGTAACGTTACCGAATTATGATCAAAATTTGTGATAATTATAATAAAATGTGTATATATAATTGTTGTAGCCTTTTAAAGTCCAAAACAATACATTTAGAAACCTATTCTATAACTAGTCGTTAACGAAGGCCTTTGATTTGAACGATAGCTGTTCCCGACTGTTTTAACAACGGCTTGAACGATTGGTTGACTATATTGTACTCTGTAACAAGTATCATTAAACGTTAATGTGTTCTAACGACTGTGCGATGTTTTTAATAAAAATAGTACATACAGTATTTGTATGATATTTGTTTAAGGATTACTCAGATTATTGCGCAAAGGATTACACAGAGTGCGCAATATGTCAGACGGCTTATGCCAGAAACGCATGATAAGAAGAAACATGCTCAAAAAAAAATTAACGGAAAATCCGAATATAATTGAAGAAAATTAAAACAATTTGTTTACAGATTTTTTATAATAACAATAAGGAAGGTCTTTTTATTGCAAAAAAAAATTCTCAAAGAATTTTAAAACAAATTATACGCAAAAGGTGGGGTACAATAGCAGATGCGGATCTGCTTATTGTTCTTCCACTCAACCCCCCTATAAATGTTTGTTAAAGAAAATTATATTTTATTGCTATTCTATAATGAATAAGAAACTATATTTAATAACAGTTTATTGATGATGAATAATTTGAACTTTGATGCACAGTATTTTTTGACATTAATAAGCAATGAAAAAAATTGACATATGTATTGGTGAAGTATAAAAGGGACTTTACACGATGAAATGTAGTGGTTGCAATGCAAGAAAAATTTCACGCTGTTTTACACGATGAAAGATTTCAAAGGAAACTTTTCGCTAGACAGTGTCGCCAACCACATAAATAATACATTTATCACATCAGCTGAATTAAACTAGGAGTTTTGTAAAGTGGTATTTGGCAAAGTTTAAAGTAATTATTAACTTATGCTTAGGCAGAATAGAGCATCGCATGAGTATTTTTTTTAAATTTAAACTCAACGCATATACTTAATTAGTTCGTTTAATTTAAGTTTCCTATATTACCAGCATTTTGTTGCAATCAACGTTTTACCCACCAGCGTTTTTTTCTTTTCTATTCAAATCTACTATTCATTTTCAAGCAAACAGAATTTTTAAAAGTTGGCAACATCAAATATAACTAAAAAGTTACTAAAATTGAAAGTGCAATGCAAGAAAAATTACATCGCGTTCTAATTCATTTGATGCAAGAAAACTTACAAGTGCAATACAAAAACTTGCACGCGAGCATGCGCATAACAACAATTGCACGAAAAAGTTGCACTGACTTTCACCGTGTAAAGCGGCTTTAAGAGCACCTTTAAATACCAGGTGTCCACTTATAATTTCTCCTATTTTAACTGCCTATAACTTCTAAACGGTTCAGGATAGAAACATGCGGTTTTCACTGAAATGTTACATTTTAGTATAAGTTTTCTTTGAATTTTTTCTATCGACTTTGAGGACGTCATAACAAAAATGGCGGATTTTTGACAATTTTTTTCATGGAACACCCGGTATATTTTTGTAGTTTGAAAGTACTGACTTGCACTTAACCAGCGAAGCAAAGTTTTTGAAAATCGGTTAGCGAATGACCAAGTAATTATTTTTTATTGTATTCAAAGAAAATTTATACTAAAATGTAACATTTCAGTAAAAACCGCATATTTCTATCCTAAACGGTTTAGAAGTTATAGGCAGTTAAAATAGGGGAAAATATAAGTGGACACCCGGTATAATACTTGTACTTGGTCTGATCGGAATTCACTTTTTTTGTACAAATACGAAGGTGTTTTATTTGTTATAATATAGACTACGTCGTGATTTCATATCAAACCAATTTGCTACTTTATAGTTTATACGATATCCTTTCATGCCTTCTAATACCGAATATAAGACGTAAACAATAACAAAAAAGACAACACTAATGTGTTGCATAAAATTGTTTTAATTTTAGAAGATAACATTCCTATAATTTGATCAATATTTTTTAAATTACAATAAGCTTTCTGAAGACCTTTTGAAATATGCATTGTAAAAAATGGATTTAGCTGAGAGATGTAAATATTAAATAAACTGTAGTAAGGCAAGGGAAATATAATCGAATATTTATTGTACAACAAAATTATTAGTTACTATTACAAGAATTCACTAACATTTTAACAAACTCAACTAAAGTCCTAGTAGGGCGACCAGTCATTCCTTTATACAAATAGGGAACAACATTCTGGGGTCCACAAACACTCGCAATATCTAAATGCATATAAGGGTGGTTTTTTGAAACAAATTCGTTTAGAAACGCAGCTGCCGTGCACGAACCGCCTCCAGTGCCTTTTCCTATATTGTTAACGTCAAAAGCTGCATCTTTCGTAATTTCATCTTTATACTCTTTCCATAGTGGAAACCTCCAAACTCGATCTCCGGTAAAACAACCAGCTTTTAGTAAGACATCAAATAATTCGGTGGAAGTTGAAAATACGCCGCTCGCAGCGGTTCCAAGCGCAACTCGCATTGCACCTACGGTATGCTGTAATACGAAAAATTGCATTTGTTCAATAGTTCATACCTGTTAATGTAGCAACAGACATAACCCACATCGGATCGAATTCGCTAGCATAACTTAAGGCATCAGCTAAAATTAACCGACCTTCAGCATCCGTATTATTAATTGCAATAGTTTTCCCATTCATTGCCGTAACAATATCTCCAGGTTTCACAGCGTTACCAGAAGGCATATTCTCGCATAATGGTACTAACACTTTTATATTTGCTTTAATATTGTTCATTGCAATACCTTTCAATGCAGCCACACAAACTGCTGCTCCACCCATATCACCTCTCATATCGTCCATACTTTTTGAAGGTTTGAGACTAATACCACCAGTATCGAATGTTACGCCTTTACCAACGAAGACCATCGGTCGACCACTACCTCTGTTGTATGTGATTTCTAGAAACTTTGGTGGTTCACACGAACCTTTAGCAACAGCTAAAAATGCATTCATGTTTTTACTTGCAATCCAACTTTCATCGTGCACTTTGACATTTACTCCTAATTCGCGATACAAATCATGAACTTTGCTCGCAAATATAGTCGGAGTCATTAAATTCGATGGCATATCTGTTAACCATCTAGCTTCGTTTTGTGCATTGGCATTATTTACTCCTTTTTCCCAAGACGCTCTGGAACTGTCATTCGCAACTGTTAATAAAGATGTTTGGGACAACACTTTTTTTTTCGATTTACATTCTTGAAACTTCCACAACCCTAAAGTACTACCTTCGGCAGCAGCCTCCGCATCGTCCATGTCGTCTACCGCTATCGTTGAAATACCCACATTTTGTAACGCTCTACACCCAGCTGAAAAAATAACAATAAAAATCTCACGCATAATAATCACTTTTAAATACCTGCTGCCGCAATTCTTACTGCTTCTTTGCCTTCATCTATACATTCCAATGGGTTAACTCCTTTATTTTTTTTCCCAAGACCTACCAGCCCAACAGCTGTATGTTTGGAATCTAAATCCCAGAAAACGAAGGTTTTTCCTGCTTTAATATGGCCATCGACCCTTGAAAATAAATGTACTTGTTATGTTAAAATTTTATGTCTCAATGAATTGAATTCCAAAATATATGAACAGCAAACAAAAATTTTGTACGAATATTTTAGAATATGCTAGATAATCGCAAAATGTGTTGTTAGAAAATTAAAACTAGTCAGGAAGTAAGTCAATCAAATTGATGTGGATCGGAAAGCAAAACACCTCCATAAGTCTAAACCTTGAAGTTCTTTAAAGAGAAACGTAAAAGTAATTGAATCCTGGATTTTTATTTAGAGTAAATGTGAAATAAATGAGATAAAATAGGAGAAAAAAGATCCAGATCATCGAAATAATTAAATTCAAGTTTAGTAAATGCTGATGTAATCTGGTGGTTGTGAAATTTTAAATGTCTTGAAGATAACGTTATATAAAATATGAAAAAGTGTATAAACAGGTAATAATGTGATTTTAGATATGAATTCAAAACTAATAAAAATAGATTGTAGATGTTGTTTTCGATTATAGGTGTATAAATAGTAAATGCGTAAGAAAATACTTTTTTAATCTAAGGGCTTTATCTTTATTGCTAATAAATATATGTTAAAACACTAAAAGGAACATTTAATGAAATCAAAATTTGAATTGTAACGGAAAACCAAAATTTCACTTTAAACTAATCCAAACACTCGTAGAATTTTAAGAAATGTATAGAAATATAAAAAAACAACCCAAGAAAAGAAGAAGATTACCAAAGCAACCCAATTAGTTTTCCATTACAAATTCAATTTTAAAGACTATTATTTCGTTTATTTTTGTTAACGAATAAATAATCTTGCATTTTATTGTGCATTATAATAATAATAATAAGCAAATGTAAACCCTTTCTTCACTAAACAATGTAATGCCACCATAAACCTACATATACTTAATAATATATTACAAATGGTACTACAAAATAGAGAATTTAATTTCATTTAAAATTACATTTATAATAATAAAATGATAATCTCCGAATTAATAGTGTAACATTTATTTCAAATAATTGTGCAACAGATGTTACTCAAGTGAATAATTAACACATTTCAGTACTGGTTTCTCACCAATTTAACGAAATATGTCCAATTATTCTTTACCGTTCGAGCAGGTTGCTACTTATATACAACTTTGTCACTAATACTAGTATATATATGCAACAGCGCCTTTTCTCAATTACTATATTTACAAAAGAAAAATCCTTTACAATTCTATAAAACAACAACAAATGTAGAGCTGCATACATTCTCACAACATATATGGTCCTCCTAAATATCTTGGCACATAATATACATCAATATTGCTATACAAATATTAAAATTAATGAGCAAATGACAATTTGTGTAAGCACATGATTACGATTTTTCATTATATTTACTATATACACATCGACGTTAAATCACATTATTATTAAAAATTGTGCGTACCTTTATTAAATGAAACACATTAAAATTTTGTGTATTACACATTTGCTCATAATTATTTCACAAATAGCATCCCTCCTTAAATTTAACAACATCAAAAAAAAAAACGTTTTGATTTCTGAATAATTTTAACATATCTACACTTACTTTATCAAAAATTTGTACTAAACAATTTTCTAGACGATTGTCAAAATATGAAACAACAAAATTAATCGTATTTCGTGCACAAAATTAAGATGGTAACAACTATTGCATGGGCGAAGAATTCTCTTACATACATCTGCTACTTTATAAGTATTCACGTATAATACTAAATAACAATTCTGATCCATGATTAGTGTTGTCCTGGCATATACAAATCAAAAATGTTTGAATTAGTTGTACGCTAAATGTAAACTTTAGTTATTTTTAAACATTCCTAATTGACAACCTGTACTAGAAAAAAAATAATCTCATTAAACGAGTTCAAGAATATTAATAGTCCCTTGACTGTTAGCAGCCACAACGACATTGACTGCTGTTTCCAACAAACTGCCGAAACGAATTCATTAGGTTCGTCTTCCCGCCTTTCTTTTTCCAATATACCTCGAGCAGTTTCAAACTTATAATTAAATAATTTTTTTGTTAAACCCTTATAGTATACATATAAAGCATTATTCTCTGAACCGCAAGCTACATAGTCTCCGTCGGTAGCTAACCCGACAAAGTTTTTTTCATTTATATGACCAACAAAAGATCTTAAACAGTACGGTGTATTAATATTCCACATTTTTAGCTGCGAATCTGTTGAAGCGGACACTATTTCTTGACTGTTTAAGAATTTGACATAGCTGACAGCTTTTTTATGACCTTTAAAGATTCCAACCGCCTCTTTCATACAACGCATATCATAGTAGTGCACACAATGGTCTGCACTGCCGAATGCAAGATGATACGAACTGCGCGGGTTAAATTTTACGCAACAAACGTTAGCTTTGCTTCAAGTGTGGCGATGGAATGTTCGGAATTTAAAGAATATAATTTCACCGGGCATCGTCCGATCCGGACGCTATAAGACGAGTTTCTACTTCGTTGAAATCGACACTCCAACAACGTTTTTCGTGTTCTTGGTAAGTCTTCGTGCGTTGGCCAGTAGCAGCATCCCAAATTGTTACCGTTCCTTCGTAGTCGCTTGAAGCTAATGTACCTTTATGAACAAAATTAAATTAGTTGATTTTAAAAAGTACACAAAAGTTAACCTTCCTAACAGCGTGTGAAAAGTCTTTGCTTTATATTTTATTGTTAACATTAAAATTTATATTGTTTACCGAACTATTGAGTGCAAAGTAAAAAAGAAAAAAAATATAGAAAAACCACAGCCCTATTATTATGTCGCGAATATTCACCCCACAAGGGATCATTAAATATTAAGTAAAATTCCTAACTATGACTTTCTGCCTTTCTAATTGAAAGAATATTAGATCATAATGAGTTAAATTTCTTATTAGTCAATAATACAATCGTCTTAGTTACTATAATAATTACTAGTTTAAAATTGCTGTGTTTTTTAAAGTATTTGATGCCGTTTCTGTACTTTTAGAGGAAAATTTGAATTTGTGGTAGGTAGTGGGGTAGGAGTTGCATGCACCTGCGCCGTGCGTTTGGGTAAGTACGGCGTAAGGGTGGAAAGTTTTCGTGTAGGTTTGACGTAAGGGTGGAGACAGTTCCCTAACGACTTTATTTGATGAGGTATGAGGAAAATGCTTTTATAAAATTCCCATAGTTTTCTGCCGATCTATAACAAAGAAAAACGAGCGTTTAGCGCAGAATTCCACATGAAAAGTGAAAAAAAAAAGATTGGTTGTAGGAAACAAACGTTGAAGAAAAAGAAGAAGTGGTACACCCAAAGTAATTTTAAAATCTAATTATAAATTTCAGTAACGACCAACAATTGTTAAATGTATCTAACTGGTAAACCATTAATACGTACGCTACCTACTACCGTCCCTACCTCGGGAGAAAATGAGGTACCACGCGCCCACACGCTCCTTTAAGACGAGTTAAAAATGAAAAAGAAAATTGCGTTTAGAAAATTGTTTAAACAAAACTTATAGACAATAAAACTTTCAATAACTTTTCTTTCATAACTTTTTTTTTGATATTGTCGCAACAATTAGTGTCACGTGATTGTTATATATCAGAAATTACTTATCGGATCAAAAATAGTTTAAACAAAAGTTGTGTATAATTAAACTACAAACAACTTTTATTTAAAGCCAAAATGTGTAAAATAAACATTTATCTAAATATTTTAAAAATTCAAAAACTGTGTAGGTTAACGTCCCTTTTGGCTAGATAGATCCAAAATCTAATCAGATCTGTGGTATTATAAATAACACCCATGTGCAAAGTTTCATAAAAATCGGACCGGTGGATTCCTTAATATCTTGTTTACATACGAACGGACGGTCGGTCCATCGTCAATGTAGATTTACTTATGTTACAAGAACTCGATATTTTGTAATGTGTTAGGCCTTCAGTCGATAATTAATGTGTCTACATTCGTAGACTCAGACTTACGTATTTTTTTGTTTGTTTAATATTCTAAGGCACCCATTTCAAAAAAATGTTACACTTCCAAAATATCACAAGGAGACATTCAACAATAAATTGTATATTTGAACGGACGTGTAGTTAAGTTCTCCGAGTTTGAATTATCCCAACCGTATCATCCTTTAACAGGTGTTAAAATTTTCGGTTTGGAAACCGTCGCACAACTTCACAACATGTGGAGTAATAACAATTTTAGTTACGCATCCTGTGCAGTTAGAATGATAGTAGAATCAAAATTCATTTTTTACTATAAAATTAAGATAACCGGCTATTTATTGTTAGCAAGAACTTTTTAAAAATGTTTAACCTTCTAAAAAAAAACTCAAAATTTTCTATGATTCGGTCACTTTTTTTGACAATAACTCCAAAAATAATAATAGAGCAGTAATATTCTCAATTTTCACTGTTCTATTTGAAAAAACAAGTGAGGATGTGTTGTGCATATTTCTAGAAACCCTGTACAATTAAAAATAATTTAAAAGAATGTTGAGAATTATGTCAAATGCATTTTCCTGGTAACTCTTCAAATAAACTCGTAAGAGAATAATCACACGGCTCTTTGCTACCCTATATATTATAGCATATTGAGAACTAATTGTGTACAGTATAATACTAAAACAAGAAAAACATTGTGAAGCGAAAATTCTCCTCACATAATGGGTGTTTTAACAGCTACCCGAAGCTAGGAAGATTAAATCAATCAATCAATCAGTTAATCAGAGTTGAGTTGATTTAAATCAATTTATTTTAAACACAATTTAAATCAAATATAGATTTTATAGTTTTCAAAGAACAAATATATATTAATAACAAAAAAACAAAGTATTAATTAAGTATGTAGACCAAACTTCAGGATGTTATTCCTTACTCAATTTTAAGACAAAAAGTTTATATGCATTCATGTAATTGTGGATTTATTTCAAGTGGTACATCCTGTATATTTTGGCTATATTAGATTTGCCATCTGTAAAGGTTTTCGAGATATTAATTATTTTCCAAAATTGTTGTTAAAAACAAGAACTTTTATTGCATCGGTATTTGGATTCATAAAAAGCTAACATTTTGGGTGTGGCTTATCAAGTTCCTGTACATTAGTCATGTGTAGAGAAGTTTGGTTTGTAACTTACAGGGTAGTTAAAAAATCGTGATTTTACCGCTAGATACAAAAATGACGAAAGTGCATTTTTTTAAATGGAACACCCCGTGTATTATCAAATATCCTGCGTTATGTTTCTTTATGACCAACTCTAATTCGTCGGAAAAAGTGAAAAAGGGGTCTTAAAATTTTCGGTTTGAAACCGCCGCATCTTGTTTATAAGATGTGGAGTAATTGAAACGTCGCATTGCCCGATGGCTAGAAGGACCTAAGCTATTATAAACACAACAGTACAAAGTCAATTGAAACATACCACGATTAGAAGTAATGACCTAAGCTTCTAAACAAATAATACAATAATGTTGCCGTATTCCCATATTAAGATTTTTGAAGGCTTTGACCAAATTGCGTTCCTACATTTGTATATTTTTCCGTACTACACAGACTCCTACTTCCCAAACCTTCCCTTTACCTGTACACTAAAGTTTTATGACCACTAGTGCCATCTAGTATGAACCAGATTAAGGGTATTTTCGCCTACTATAATTTTGTTATCTCTACTATTTTTATAAAAATCATGAATTCTGTCCTATTATCGAAAAACCCAAAAAGTTATTATTTTTTTGACCCTAAAACGGCCATATTTTGAGTTTCATGACCGCTAGCGCACTCTAGTTTAGACCAGATTACGGGTATTTCTGACTACTATAACTTAGCTCTCCTGACATAGATTCAGTCCTATCTTCAAGACGCAAAAATGGCCATTTTCGCCACATTAAAATAGCCATATTTTGAGTTCTAAGAACGCTAGCGCCATGTAGTTTAAACCAGATGATGAGTGTTGATAAGCACTACAACTTTGCTCTCTTTTACTATTTTCATAAAAATGCATAGATTTTGTTATATATTCGAAAAACCCGAAAATGGCAAATAAAACGGCATGTACGGTATACGGTAGCTCAATTTGGACCACACCATCGTGTTTAGCGCACCAAAATACGTTGAAAAAGTCCATTGGAATTTTTGGACCCAAATTTTTGCCAGGATGACTGGACTACAAAGCTCGACGTGTGCTTCGTTCTACCTCTAACATTACATAGCTGTATTTCACAGTTCTTCAATGCCGCATAATACGTAATGAGTGAGCTCGAGGTTTAAGTTAAAAACTTATAGTATAGTTCTAGAATAGCATACTCAGCACTCATTTATGTACAGTTTTATTTTTTTATATTCATAAATAGTCAATCCGGGCGAAAAAACTCAAAAAATTAATTTCGTGTGGTTTAATTTCTAAATCATAAATTGTTATCCAATTTGAAAAAAAATAGTAACATAATTTTTTTAATTTAACCTTGGGTGCTACCTCTGTGCCCGCCACTGGGAAAATTATAGAAGCCACTTTTAGTTTAAAAAATTCCTCTGTATACATTTATTTTCGTCTTCTAGTTATTTACAAAAAATGTTTTTTAAAAAAATGTTCTAACACCCCACCCCGTATAATAAAAACAGGGTCGTTTAGGACCTATGTCTGTCCTAAAATTGAGTAAGAAACAACATCCTGGAGTTTGGCCACTTACTTAAAAGCACCCTGTTTGTAATGATCAATAAAAAAACATACGAACATTGTTCAAAAAAAAAATGATACTTTTGAAAACAAACCAGAAAATTCTAAATACAGTGAGAGCAAGATAAGAATGTGATACCATTGAAATCTTGGGAACAACAGAAGTAACAATTAGAATTAGAAAAAAATATATATACAGGGTGATTCACCGGGAACCGCCGCGATTGTTTATGGAAAAACATACCAAAGTCGATGCGGGTCATTCAACCAAAATATTTTAAAGATGACAGAAGCTCCAGTTTTACCGGATGTATCTATCAACTTGCTTATTTTAAATGGAACACCATATATATTACACATTTTTAGATTCTTAGGTCAGTTGTACAATCACCGCTTAAAGTTAACAATAGTTTAATTTCTAAGGATACAATTGTGAAAACAATTATCGTGTAGGGAACTAAACCAAACCTAACTTTAAGCGAAGATTGTACAACTGGGCCATAGTCAATTCTAGGCATATTTTATGTACAATGTCACATACCTCACCTGAATCGTTTCTCACTTATTTAATGTTTTATGCCAAAATTGGCGTTTGCAGACCAAAAACTAATTTAAATTATCAACTATTCAAAAATAATTTTTACTTGGTTTGTGTATTTTTTTATGTTAAGCTGGGTCCGTTTGAACAGTATTTGTGCAAATTGTCAACAAAATTATAAAGACTGTTTGAAAATTAGTATCAAAATAGTAGTTTTGAAAATCGTCAAAAGTCAATTTTTTCAAATGGAACATACCGATTTTAATATTTTTATCTCATTCGTGGTCTAAAATAAGGGTAAGTTTGTATAACATTGAAAGTTTTCTATAATCTTTCTTACTTAACATAAAAAATACACAAGCCAAGTAAAAAATGTTTTTGAATAGTTGATAATTCAAATTAGTTTTTGGTCTGCAAATGCCAATTTTGACATAAAACATCATTAAATAAGTCAGAAACGATTGAGGTGAGGTATGTAAATTGTATATAAAATAACCCTAGAATTAGACGTAGAATCTAAAAATGTAGTAATATATAGGTTGTTTCATTTAAAATAAGCAAGTTATACATATTCCATCTTTAACATATTTTAGTTGAATGACCGGCATCGACTTGGTATGTTTGCAAATGTACAGACATTTTCTACTTACAGTTTTTCCATAAACAATCGCGGCGGTGTCCGGTGAACCACCCTGTATATACATTTTACAAGGTGTTTTTGCAAAAGTATTAACATATTTCGATATTTTTTAAATGTATCTTCGCGGTATTTGTTGCTGATTTAATTCTACACACTCTTTTCTATAACAATTTAGCTTTTCTGGTAAATGTTTTTGGAGCATTCAGTGACGGACTATATCGATTTTAAATTATACCTATTTTTGAGAACACTATTGCAAATGATATATCACCTATTTTAGAGTTAAAAATGACTTTTTAAAAACAAATATTACAGAAGAGAGGTTGATGAGGGTTGTTGCGGTTTGAACTTGCTTACAGAATAAAGACCATGAGAAGCGTAACTTACTCGTCAATTTTTTTCTTATAGGAAATCAAATATTAACACGAAGTAGAACATTTCGAAGTATTTATTGCGATATTTACTTCATGGAATTCTTACAGTTACTGCCGTAATATCCTAAAAGGAGAAAACGGTTTCTTAAACGACTATTTAAAAAACCTGACCATAATACGCTGTTTGCTCGTCGGGCAATTGCTTAAATTGCAAAAATCTGTATCGGTCTTAAGTTTACAAAGTGATAATTAAAAATCATCTGTTCATATACCCAACAGAAAAAGTATAATTTAACCAAAGTTATAACTGCTACTGTTTCTAATATTCCAATGTTAACCCCATTCTTGTCTTAGGCACACTATGTACTAAAAAAAATTTTTTAAAATTACGAATAATAAAAGTTGTTTAGATCCCAAAAACTTTAGTGTTTCTAAAATTAATAAATCAAAATTTAAATTAATAAAACAAATTTTCAACCCTGGAATTAATGATGAATTGATAGAACGCAAAAGTTACAAAAAGTATTGGAAATAATTTTATTTTAACTGATTTCACGTTGGTCTTACCTTTATGATAGCTATTCCAGCTAACGCAAGATATTTTTGAATTGGAAACCATCTCAATGCAAGGATAATGCAAATCAACAGTAGCTCTTAACACAGCACCATAATCAAACACTTTAATGCGCTTCGTAACACCAGCAATAGCAAAAAATTCATTGTCTTTATCAAATTCAATGCTAGAAACTATAGTTGAATTGTTGAATAAGTCGCTCGAATAATTTAAAGTTGCCAATAGGCGTAAGCTATTGTAACGGTGAAAATTTTATCAAATTCTCTCTAAATTCGCCTAAATCTGAAGTAGTTTCGGTACCAGATTTTTTAGTCTTATCAACGTCTTTAAGGAACAAGTCTTTGGAGCGTGAAGAAAAATAGCATTGAACAAAATCATCAAAATGTGCGTGCATACGTCTCCTTCTTGTAGCCAAAGAAGATAAACCCATATGTTTACTAGGAGTTTCTGAAACATTTAGGTTGCTATCATCCTTTTTTAGTAGATCCTATATTATCAATAATATCCATCATTTCCTTTTTCATTGCACTAACTGTACTTGCATCACCTTCTTTTACTGAGGCAACAACACGTTCTACATCTTCCAAGGTGGGACACTTACTATGTACCTCTTTCAGTATACGCTCCACTTCTTGTATATCATTATTGATTATACAAATTTCTTTGGAGATTTGATTTTTCTGTTCTTCTTTCTGTTGCAAAAGATGCTTCAAGAATTCCAAAAGTAATTTGTTTTGTGCTGCACATGATTCTGCCTCTAGTAATTGCTTGCGTTGAGTCAAAACTTCAAGCATCACATTTACATCTGGCAAAGTCAAATTTTGTGATTCAGATGCAACAAAGTCACGCAAACCATCAGCAGGTCCTGGAAATTCTCCAGAACTATCCCTGCTCATTCCGAGTGCTTCTAAACCATTAATTCGTAACTTGTGCTTTTTCACCAAATCGTTTAATAAATAATTAGGAAAGATCATTTCTTCATTTGTAATAGATGTGTTGCATTTAGGGCAACGTTTTGCAGTTTCAATTGATCTCATTATACAATCATAACAAAATGTATGACCGCATTTAGTCATATGCGCTTCTTCGATCAAATTGAAACATACTGAACACAACAGGTCGGCGTTTTTTTCTTCAAAAGAACCACCCGAGGTGGGGCGTTGCCTTTTTGGTGTGCGAATAGAGGATCGATTAGTAGGTAAGTTACTACCACTGTGGGATGATGCGAGCTGGTACGACCATCTCTATTGCTTGCCATATTTGTGTAATAATGAACCGCAGATCGATAAATATTATTGGTAGTTGGCGACTGACCTGAAACAATTTAGATTGTACTACTGTAAGTTATGGACATTAGAAGGTGACATACTAAGTACAAGGTGTAAACAAAGATTGTCTTAAATTTAAATGTTTATCACCCTCTAATAATTATAAAAAGGTAACAGAATCTGCTCATGCAGGTTTTACTTAACGGGAGCTAAGCAATAAAGCTCAATTATAAAGATAATCAAAATTAAAAGTGTTTGATATTTTACCATAAAAAAAGTTTCAGGTCAGTTACCAAAAAAATTATAATAGAAGAAATGAGGCAGGTTGGAAAAGCTTACAACAATTACTACGGTAATATTATTAAAACTTACCAATTTAAAGCTCTGCTGATTTTTCCATCTACATATTGGTCATACTTATGACCAGCGGTAGTTAAAGCAACCCCTTTCTGGTTATCTTCGCAATAAACTCCAAGAACTAAACCTTTCTAAAAGAAATCCTTTTACTAAGGGCATTTGCACTACTACTATTATAAATTACTCTGGGAGAATCGCAACTCCAACGACTTTGTGAAGTGTGAACAGAACTTAACCTAAGAAATGCTCTTCCCTTTAAAAACACTGCCATTGTAAAAGTGAATTAAAAATTAGTTTGCTTCAGTGTATTTATATCACCGTTAATAAGACTCATAGATGAAGAAGTTTTATTTTGTTGATATTAAAATCTGACTATTAAAAACATTGGATTAAAAAGAGCTCAAAAAACCTAAATTGATATTGACAAGATGAAAATGCAATGTTACCAATCTTTAGAATACCAACATTAACTTAAAATTTTTAAATTAATAATTATTTCCAATAATTAATTAGTTTTATTTATAGTTAAGAACGTATATGGTTAAAACGGTAGTTAAGTGAGATTATAAATGTTGTCTAACTACATATTTTCATACTTTATTGTTTATTTATGTATTCTTTTAAACTTTTCATTATTGGATATGTGGTTTTAAACAAATATATTTATTTCAAAAAATTTTTTAAAGAAAGAACAAACAAGTTTTACTGCATTTTATACACATTTCACTTGTAAATTAAGTTACAGTTTTACCTTTATGATAGTTCTCGTATTAAATTTAAAATTACCGCTACAAATTTGACTGTCAAATTACGATTGGTATTCCCGAATAGTAACGGCCAAGTGAAAATTTTGAATATTGGAAACTTTGTCTAGGTTAAAAAAATGGCAACTTTCAAATTAGCCAAGTAACTCTTGAGACTACACTCTAAATTTGTGCAATAAATAATACATATTATTTTGCAGAAAGCTTGGGCTTGTTGAAACTATATCAGTACAAAAAAAATTAATAGAAAACATCAATATTCAGTATTTTGATTATTTGGTTGTTATTGATTTTGAATCAACTTGTTGGGATGTAAAAGACTTAAATAAGAGACCGCCTGAAATAATTGAATTTTCAGCAGTTTTGTTCAATATTGCATCAAATGAGATATTGAAACAATTTCAACAATACGTAATGCCTATAGAATCTGCAAAGTTAAGTGATTTTTGTACAAAACTAACCGGCATTACTCAAAAACAAGTTGACGATGGTGTACCTCTTGGTACTTGTTTGATGCTATTCATGAAATGGATTAGAGAACAATCTGAGCATTTTACTTTAACTTTTCCTGGTAATGTAATTTCTTCACAAGCGAAAAAAGCTGCTTTAGTTACATGGTCGGATTGGGATTTAAAAATATGTTTACGGAATGAATGCAAAAGAAAAAGACTATCGAAATCAGACTTATTTAATGCATGGATCGATTTGAAAGCTTTATATATGGTTCGGGTCTTAGATTGAACTATAGAATTATTATAAATTGGTTGGATTTTAGGAGCATTACAATCGAAAACCCAAAGGATTAAATGGGGCTTTAACAGAAGTAGGTATAAAATTTATTGGCAAGGAACATTGCGGGTTAGACGATGCCCAAAATACAGCTTTATTAGCAGGAAGGATGGCAAAAGATGGTGTTTTGCTACACGTTACTAAAGATTTATTACAAACATAGATTTAGGTTCTAAAATAACTAGAAACAAGATAAGTTTCATGTTCTATACTACTTATTTATAAATTATATTTACACTTATACAATAATCTACATAAATTGATTCATAGGGTCTTCATCCCTCCTTCGTTTTAAAAAGTATGCTTCCATTTCATCATCTGTCGGCTTCTTGACATCATACATACTGTTATATGGTCTCTTCCGTTCATCAATTTCTAATAAATGTTCAGCTTGTTTTTGCGACTGTTCTTCTGCTTTTAATGCCTCTGTCAAACCGTCTTTCTTTTCATCTTTAATTTTCCGTTTCTTTTCCTTTCTCTTCATTTTCTTTTTCTTTTTTTTCTCGTTTTTCCTTTTGGTTTTTTCATTGTGTTCGTTCTCGCTAGAACTTGATGACGAAGAATCCTCAGAAGATTCGCCAATTTTTTCTTTTTCATTTTTAATGACTGGTATGTTAATTGCCTCTTTTAGCCTACCAGCTTCTCCCAAACAATAAGAATTTTTAATGAAAGAGTGACAACATTTGTAGCCCCATTGACCACCCTTCCAAAATGATCCCCAAACATTGGTGTGATTGTTAATATACACATCTTCTTCATATTTGGATTTTACAATTTGTTTTTCTTGTCCTTTTATTACTTTCCCTGAACGCGAATATTCAACATAATCTTCTGTTTGTGACATTAACAGTGATTTAGGAGGTACGTGTAAATGCTCTTCGCCACCATATCTCTCTAAAACATCTTTTTGAACTTGCGATTTAAATTGATCCTTCTTTTTATCATATTCCTGTTGTAGCAACTCCAATTTTGTGGGTTCTGCTAGAAGGTGAACATCGACTCCCTTTTCGTAAGCTTCCCATGCAAATAATTGTGCCTTAGCATGTTTTTGAGTGTCTCCAGTAAAACGAACAAAATTTTCTCCAGAATACCTAAAATGCAAAATTTAATTAAAAATTAATTAAGACAAATAGCTAGACTTACAAGTTGTCTTTAGGTTTGTTGGGATTTTCTCTCATAGATCTTGTTTTAGGATCATAGTAAGCAGAGCTAGGGTCCAAATTTCAGTAAATACTTCGCAGTATCTTCACGGATTCTCAAATTTCTTACAGTGATTCTTTGCTTGCTATCGACTTTAGTACCAGGCATGTCAACCTCATCGACATATTTATCTTCATCTTCTTCCTCATCTTCTTCATTAGTATCTTCATTAGCATTAAGTTTATCTGCACGAAGTTGTCGCTTAGCTTCTTCAACTTTTTGAAATTCTTCTATAATTGCTTTGTGTTCTGAAGGATCATATCCACTCCAACGATCTCTTTTACCATCATAACTAAGCGATAATTTTGATTGAACAAACTCATCAGCAGCTATATTTGCACCTGAATATCTTGCTCCAATTTTTCTGGGACGTTCCATGCAGTCTTTCTTCTTGTGAGTCATAGCTCCACAATTTTCACACGCACCTGGACGGTATTTAATAGCAACTTTTTCCTATAATTATAAGTCGTGGAAATCATACAGAAATAATTAAGTCTGTAACTTACAGTGTTAACGCCTCGCTTGTACCACTCGTCAAATTCTGAATATTCCTTTTGTTTTTCTGGTTGAGGACGTTGATGTTTTAATGTCGGACCTGTGGCACCATAATACCAAGGGGCAGTTGAAATGTATTGCGGAATATGAGGGTTTATATCTTTTCCCTCTTCATCTACGGCAGCAGGTGCCGTACCTGCTTTACGAGCTTCTTCTAACTCTTTCGCTTTACGCCAATCTTCGCGAGATTTCTTTTTTGGCTCATCGTCGATTTTCACTCTCGATCTTAGAATTTCTGAAACAGTTACTCCTTGTGTACTCGAAGCCATTTAATTTGTTTGTATGTTACATTTATTATTCTAAATTATTTTGACACAAATAATCTTTGTGTCAAATTTGCGGTTGTGCCAACCATATATCACCAAATCACATTGTTTGAGGTGCCAAACTATGATTTGGTTTTTACATTGCATATATACAAGGTGGGTGAAACTTTTAGTTACATTTTGAAAAATTCAGTTACAAACAAAGAAAAGCATAAATTTGGAATTTCCTTATGAAACACAAACACAGTACACAAAAATAAAAGTAAAACTAGTATATCTCTACTAACACTGTACGAACTTTAAAACAAAATTTTTCACACAAACAAAATCATCAACTTCATTTCAGCATCCCTAATCGGTTTGACAATTGTAAACAACGCATTTCGTCTCTCCAACTCGTATAATAACCAAACATTTTACAGTTACGTCTAGTTACAAAACAAGAGTAACGCTATTTTTTTTGTGGGACACTAAATAACACATTCGGAAACCAAACAACTTTTCTAACTTGCCGTCAGAACCGAGTTCTAACATTTTTCTCCAATTCACTGACATTAACAATGGTCTCCATGGGTGTATCCAACTTTTTCTTCAACTTGTTTTCTTCTCGTGATGAAATCCCCAAAGGAAAGATACGTTGACTAGGTCTCAAAATTTCCCCCGTTGCCGTTTTCACATTGACCACTCGAACTGTTCCATCATTACCAGGGAAAATTCCTAAAATTTTGCCAATTGGCCAATCCCTCTGCTTTAGGTTGTCACTTCCAATTAGGACAACATCTCCCACTCCCAAATTCCTTTTATCATTCCTCCTTGGGCGACGATCCACAAGTTGGCTCAAATATTCACTACGAAATCTCTTTCGTAAGTCTTCCTTTACTTTCTGACGATACAAGAACCTCCGTCCAATTATTTTAGAATCAACATTATCCAAATCTGCTACTCCGACTTCACAGACGTCTTGAATAAACATGGAGGGAGTCAACGGTTGTAA
Organism: Abscondita cerata; assembly: GCA_030710515.1. Taxonomy (NCBI): domain Eukaryota; kingdom Metazoa; phylum Arthropoda; class Insecta; order Coleoptera; family Lampyridae; genus Abscondita; species Abscondita cerata. The sequence goes on from JALBCR010001913.1 coordinate 65,161, forward strand.
ATCCGCCTCATCTTCTGACACATAAGTTAGCGGTCTTGAGTTGATGACCGCTTCACAATCGCAAAGCACTGTACATAATTCTTCATACTGTAGGTTTTGCGACATCTAGTGTCGACTAGTGTTAGCGATCACGTACGCAATGGTTCGCATTAAGCAACTTTGTCGACAGGTATGTAAAAGCAGTTACATAAGTCGATCCTTCGATAATTATAGCCAACATAAGCGTTAGCAAAAAATCTCGAATCGCCTGCTGTAAATTCGCAAGAAAGTTGTACAATAGCAAACAATCACTGAGAATCACTCGACAGCTGTTTCGTCCTTTTGATGATTGGAAATGGATGCATCTTGGACAAGCAGAGACAAAACTAACAATGAGGAACTAGATTCACGTGACTCACTTGGAACTCCAATCAAAATCTCCACGTCGGGACAATCACTTCCAACATCCGAGATCCAAATCTTCCTTTCCTTCAACTCTTGGAACCAAGGCACTTTCTTCACACGTGAAATCGATCCACAAAACACAGGCTGATCCAAAGCTTCAAACCATCATCTCTACTTAACGTAACGTGACTCTGATTTTCAGATTGGACACCACCAAACAACATATGAACAACGTTCTCGGCTGAAACCATTGGAAATCCAAGTTCAACAGCCGACTTCTTAAGAATATACGATTTTTGGAAACCAGTGTCTATGATGGCTCTTACCTTCCGTTCACCCGATTGTCTCTTTCATCATAACTACCAACGTTTGCAATAGGACATTCCTTAACAACTTTTTTATATTTAGAAGAACTCAAAACATTTTTGGCTGCCAAATTCGGACAAATAATTGGAAAGTGTCTCTTCCCACAAACAGCACACCTAATTTTGGATTTGCAGTTTTTCGACTGATGTCCAATCCTAAGACAACAGAAACAGCACCTTTTACTCACCATAATCTTCTTCTTTTTGTCAAGATTTATTTTTGAGCCTGGAAACATTCTTGAGTAGGATGGGACTTATCACAGAAAATACAACTCTTACTCCCACCATTGTCACCTGAGAATAATCCAGCAGCCGTTGGAATCAAGACGTCAGTTGTTCTTTTCACCTTTGACTTACGTTGGATACTTTTCTGGCCAAAGCCATTACATGCAATAGAAATCCTCTCTTCGCTTTCTACTTCAGACCTGCGAAACCCCAATAACTTGACAAGCCTATTCTCAACAGATCAGATCTTCAGGTAAACAAGATTCCACCAAAGGGAACAACATGGCGGCGTAAGTATCACTTGTCAGTCCGATTGTTTCCAATGACCTCAGGTTTGATTCGAATTTGTCAAAATGTCTAATTCCTCGAGTAGATTGGTTTTCCACCACTAGTGTTAACAACTCCTGCACATACACTTCAACCAACAAATCTTCACGTCCAAAACGTGACTTCAAAGCATCCACGACTTTTGGATAGTTTTCCGCAGTCTGGGGGTAGCTATTCACTAATTCCTTAGTCCGAGTACCCGATACCATGGATTGCACAAGGTATTGAAACTTATCAGTTGCATGGATCATCATCATCTTCTTCAATTTTCTTGAACTGAGACCAAAATCCAAGCCATTCTTTTAAATTCTCGTCGAATTTCTTCAATTCAATTTTAGGCAACCGATATTCATGGACCATTGACTTGTTAGACCTACTTGCAGTCCTCACCATTTCACTAGCATTTCGAGATGGTGAAATTTATCTAATTTTATCACAGCTTTTGACACGTTTGATGAGTACTCTTCCATTGTTTCTGTTTCTTCATCCATATCCTCATCAGTCGCTTCCGCATCCAACATAAATCCAATGATCTTCTCATCAAAATCATTTAATTTTTCCAAATTGAGCTTCAACTGATCCAGTTGAGTTTCTAACTCAATTCCATCTGGAACCTCCTTCGCCAGCTCCAAGTCCACAGCGTTCACTAATCTTGTCACCGTAGACCTCACCAAACGCCTGGACCTCTTGGCTCGTTCCATTTTTCAAACAAATATTTTTCACTTAATCCGGGTCACACAACAAAATTATCTTCGGATCACTTGTTGTTACTAACACTACAAAGATACCATACAATTGTGATAGATTGAACAATTACTAACACAATCGCGACAACAGTAGACTGTTGGCGTTCGCACTCACAGCCTACTTACCTAATCCTTCGATCAGGTTTTTTTGTTTATTATTGATAAAAACGTGTGTCACAGCTGATCTTTAGACAGGGGTTTATAGTAAAGTTGTCTAGGTCGATCTGGGAGAAAATCTACAGGGAGTCAAATTTGATTATGTAAAGTTATTTATTATTTTCGATTTCAAAGTTGACATTTTTTTTCTCATATCCTGTATAACACGATGTCAACTTTTAAACCTATAACAGTTAGGGCCTTTGCCGTCCTAATGGTGAATAAAATGTGAATTTACTATTTCAAATATATCTATATTTAAAATTGTAGTCACTGAGGAACTTCAAATAATGGCCAAAAAGATTTTAAAAAAGTTTTATGTTGGAAAATACCAAAGACAATACATTGAGCACTTACTGAATTAATAAAACCGGTTGCATTGATTATTTTTTAAATCAATTTAAAATTTTAAAAGTATGAACAGTTGATTTTATGAGCTACGTACGATGTCAAACAATAAAAAAAAATAAAAAACGCAATCATGAATTTTGTTTCAAACTTTATAGTCCCACAGTATTGATTCTGAATGTTTTTTTGATACAGCTATTTTCTTAGTTTATCTTTTTGGCCTAAGGCAAAAAACTTCGGGTAGGTTATACCTGTTCATATGCACACAGAGTTAAAAAAGTTGCAGTTTAATGAATTTGGTCGATCAGTGACTGACCCTTGGATGTTATTTAGAAAGCATTTTTATACTATTTATAAATAAGGATTAATTTTATCTAACAAAAACCTGCTATTATCCACTTCTAAAAATAAACATTCGGTATTTTAATCAACGCTCACCTTAATTTTAATGTATAAGTTTGAAATCTAAATTAATCTTATGTTTTAATTACGCAACTCTTGATATTTTTATAATCTTGCCATTGAATAAATAGTAGGATCTTGCGTACAATTGATATTTTTTTTACATTTTGTTTACTTTTTGTATTTTTTTCCTTCGAACCACTTGCGATTTATGTAAATTGAGTAATTCAGTATGCGTGTATTATGAAATTTTGGTTGTTTTAAAAACATTGAATTGTTTATGCTATCTTGTAATATTTGTGCGAGGGTACACTAAAGTTCTGAATTATGCTCACTTTCTTCTAAATTATGTTGTATACTCTTACACCTCCTTTTGTCCTGACGATTTCAATCAACGCTTACAAAGTTAAACTTCTAAAGTCTCGTTTAATTCAACTGTGTTAAAAATAAGCTTCCCTCGTCAACTATATTAAAGTTTCCCGTTTTAGTTCTTTGCTGAAAATTGTCTCTATTCTCCTCCATCTTACTGTAAGATGTAGGTACTGATGCAGTGTAAAAAAGACTCTATGTTCATAACCAGAAATTTTCCCGGATGTTGAAACTCTCAAATCTACATTTTCTAATCAACTTTACCATCCAGCTAGTCAATGGTCACAAAGTTTTAAGGATGCCATTCAAAAAGTCAAGATTTAGTTGCAAAAGAAATTGTTAAATTTAATTATGGTTGCCGCGGCGAACGCGTGGTGTAGTCAGCGTTGTTTACGTGTTGATTATTTTAGTTACGTCATGAAAATTTGATAAAAAATTATAGAAAACTGTAGATGAAAAGATGCCAGCTGCAAATTAATCGATGTCATGCTGACTTTCCAATCGAATATATCAATGGCTAGATAATTGATAGAGAAAGAAAGAGAGATCAATGTTTATTGTGACCAGTTAAATGAGAAAAACACAAATACTGATTGTAATTGTGTCTTGCTTAGGGATCCTTCGGGGTTGGAGGTATAGGATATAAAAATCATTTATTTAAGAGTAACATGCCGACGTTTTGTTCCACAAAGTGGGAGCTTGATCAAGGCTAAATTCTGTTCGAGATTGATCGTCTAAAAATATATATTAGCTTCCGCTTTAGCGAAACGTCGACCTGTTTCTCTTAAAGGATTGATTTTTATGTCCTATAAGTACTTACAAAACAATTAAAATCATAACAAAATTGAAGGAAACCACGTATCTTTACAAATACAAATTTTCTTTAATTTTTTGTAACAGTTTTGGTCAAAAAAACAACATCACCTCTAACGGACGAGTTTCAAATATTTTCCCCTTAATCTGAAAATACGAATGAACTTTATTTCTTCTATTTTAGGTGATACTAGCTTACAGTATCGATTTCTTGTTGAAAAAGACTCTACTACATCTGGATGATAACAAAGTAGTAGTCTCGTTTGTATTCTCCTAATGAACTTAAAAGTTGTACATCAGTAGTGACTTTGACTCTGGAATGTTTTTCATGTTTTAAAGTCTGGTCCTATAACGACATATAACTACCGATCAATAGTTAATCTTCACAAGCATCCACCAACAAGTATAATAAAGGGAAAAAAACGAGATTGATATGGTTAACTTACATTTTTCTTAGTTGTCAACGGAAAATGTCATTTGAGTGAGAAATAATTACACAAACAGAAAAACCACACACTTGTTGAATAGAGTTTTCGGGATTCCGATCTCCCCACAATCGCGAAAACGGTTAACTCGTGATGCCGTGCTCGTACAGAGTAAAAGAGATATCGTTTTGTGGGGAAGTTCAAGCGGCAACTATGTCAAATTCTTTTGGCGCGCCCGACATTTTTGGTACTCACCACCAACCTCAAAAAATCGATTTTTTTTCGAGATATCGAAGGAAAAAGTGCCCCGAGTTTTAAACAATGTTTCAATAATACACTTTTACGTGCAATCTCCAGCTGAAAATACGAATACGGTTATAAATATGTGATGTAGGTAAACTTTTGACTACGGGAGCGACGCGTGGTATTGTGTTAGGGGCAGAACTTACGTTCCGATGAGACGCAATGATGTTTCTGTTAATCCCACAACAATGCATTATTCTTCAGATCATATCTTTCGTACTTGCATCTAAAAAGGTGTAAAATCTGTTTTTGTCTGTATTTCGTAGAGGAATTATCGTTATGACTCCAAAGCAGACTGTGATTTATAAATTAACTAGCCATTTTCGCGTAGCATTGGAATTGTATGTAATAATTTTTGTTTTTTTTGGTTTTTTTTTTTCAATTAAATTAATTAAATAAAAAAATAGAATTTTGGTAAGGAAAAAGTAATAAAAAAATTAAATTAAATAAAATATAAAATTTTAAAAAAATAAAATTGAAAATAATAAAAATAATTAAATTAAATAAAAAAATAATTTATTAAAAAAAAATTAAATAATTTAAAAAATAAAGTATAAAAAAATAATATTTAAATATATTTTTTTAAAAAAAATAATTAAAAATTGAAAAAAAAAGAAAAAAAATAATTATAAAAAAATAAAAAATATTTTAAATTTTAAATATTTTTTTAAAAAAAAGTTTAAAAATAATAAAAAATAATAAAAAAAATTTAAAAAAAAATAAATAAAGTATATAAAAAAGAAAAAAGAATTAACAGTTTTAAATTAAAAGAACATATCTGCGCAATGCATTGGTGTTGGCGCTGAAACTGCTACGCCCTTTACTGCTACAGCTCGAACCACCTTATTCTCTAAGTAAAACGTCTATTGTGACGGAGAATGCAGCAACAAAGAGCGAATGTTCTTGAGTTTGAAGAAGACGAGTTGGATTTGAATACGCGTCCCAGCTGCGCACAGATTGAAGAAAATGACGAAAATTTTGCAACCACCACTGCCGATTCTAATTTTGAAGACGAGAATCGTTCAAAGAGAAGTTAGAGAACTTTGACAGCGCAAAATGCAAAGGAAACTGTGAAGGAAACAGCGAAGAAAAAGCGTACTAGGAACGGGTGTGTTCAACCCGTTTGTGCCTTGACCGCAGCAGCCCTTTACACCTAAAACTCGAATTTTCTCCGAACAAATATCGATTTGGTTCTGAACCTTAGAACAAAAATCAGTACCAAAAATATCGCGCGCAAAAGATTAAAAAGAGTCGCCGTGTAAATGAATTTTCAGTACCCTAGTGTTGAATTCTGGCGCTTCTGCACGCGGGAAAGACAATTTTTAATAATTTGTCCCTTTGCGACAATTCCCGGGATAAGATCATAATTGTTGCCCGCAAAAAACTACGCAATCACCGCACGGGACAGTCGTGAGAAAAAAATGTCAACAGTTTTTCGCTTGGCGACGCCATAACTAAAGTTTATATCTAGTTTTCTAGTTTATATCTCGACTGAAATTGTAACGCACAAAATCCCCCACAAAACGATAAAAAAAAAGATTTATATTCAGCACGGACTCTTCTTCAAGCCTATACGCTTTTTTTCCGTTTGGGCAAATATTACCCCCTTTTTTAGAACAATTCCCCGGAAATTATTTCATCGTGGCATTAGAAAATAAAAAAAAATATTTGAAACAAAATCACACTAACTTTTCGTTAAAGACAAATGCTGGTGGCGTGGTTACCAAGTCAACAAAAAATCAAGTAATTTATAGATTTTTCGAAATTGTACGTTTGTCAAATTCTAAATTAAAAAATTAGTAAAATGCTAATAGTTTTTTTTTAAATAAGAATGCAATGCTCGGTAACTCATTTTCCACTATTTGTTAATACATTCAAAACGGAAAAACGTATAAATTTTTTTGATAAAAGATGGTATGCTAACCAGCGCAGTGAACTAACAGAAACGGTAAATTTGTTCAAATCAAAATTGTTCATCTTATGATGTATTTTACAGAGAGAATTGATTGTGGCCGTTTACATAAAAGATAACAAGATTTGTTCTATCCTATCTGCCATAAAAGTACACAAACATCATGATGATGGTAAATTAGTAAGACTGCTAAAAGAGTAAGTGCTTCGTTTAATTCCATATTAATTGTAATTGTTATTGCATTTTCCAGCATAGTGGATATTGGAATAGGCAAAGATAATTACTGTTTTGTAACTGTGAATGTCAAAAGGGAAGGTAACGGATGTGAGAAGTTAGAAGTAATTGAACAAAATTTGGAAACAAGAATTGTATCTAATAAGGCTACAAGATTTTTAGTAGAGCGTTTTGGGAAAACGAAACAAGCCGTAGCAGATCAGGATGAAGTTGTTTACATAAGAAGTAATCAAAAGGAGAAAACACACTTGTCTTTGTTTGTCTCTCAATCACCAAAATTATACCGCTTATGTGATGTGTTTACAAATCAATTGACCTCTTTACATGCTATGGAAGATGATAGAGTGCACGTTGAAAATTTGATGAAATCGAATAGAGATGAGTTGATGGATCGGGAATTAAGCAAACCTCCTACAGTAACAGTAATTTGTTGTTTCAATGAGTTGCATAAACAGAGACCAATGCTAGAGGTGGGAAATCGAGTTAAGTTCGATGGAGGCATATTTTGCCTAAAACGTTTTGATTCTATGCTTATATTAGGTGTAAATTCACTAAGTGAAGTTAGTATCATAAAAATCACAAACACTGAAGACAAATTAGCAGAGCTAACTGAATCGAGCGGAGTTATTTGCAAGTCTCAAGCAAACCAGTGCAATGTGATAAGAGAAAATAGAACATCAAGTTCGTGGATTAAGCATCTTTCAATCCAGTCAAATACTTCACACGATGAAAACAACAAGACTTTCATCGAGTTTGTGTATTACATACATTGGATTTGTTGTGATACAAACGGTGTCGAGATGAAATGGAAAGTCAAGTTGTTTACATGTTTAATAAAAACTACCGGTCGTCTTCCTGGAGCGACAATTAAATTGTTCTACCTTTTAGAAGCACGTCCGAATCCAGAAACATGAATCAAAGTAGAAATTTCTCTGCCACCGTATCGCATATGTATATCGTACATTTCTTTCGGGAAATTAGGTTTTTGCCAATTAAATTACAAGTTATTTATATCGATATTCAGGGTTCAAGCTTTAATTCTCAAGAAATCAAGGGGTAACAGTACGACTACCAATTTTCGGCAGTTTGGTCACCTGTCGGCTTTAAACCACCTAGTGGTTGAAAGTGTTTTTGATTAGTGCTTTTCTAATTTTCTTTAAATTTTTTTTTTCACAACGAAGCGGCTCCTACTTTTCTTCTCATTTTACATTGCAGTGTGGTATAGGTGTAAGAGTATTATGCTTGTTACTGTTTTTTTTATATTATATGTATGTGATAAATTATTTAATACAACATAAAAATAATGTATTTTTTTGTTATAAGCGGAATTTATTCATAAAAGTGGAAAGTACCTACTGATGGCTGATGCAATTACTGGTTCTAAATACATCATCACATCACACAACGCGGTCATGCAAACACGATTTTAAGAGTCGTCGATAATTAAAATTGTTTGATTTTCATTCTTAAAGTGATTTTACATTTTGTGAATTTGGGAATTAATGCGCTGTTAAAAACAAGAAATTTTTTTTGAAGGCAAAGTACTCATTAATTGCTGATATTGATAACATTTTGTTCATTATTGCCCAATCAAATATATTTCGCTAATATTTTGGAGACTATTCAGAATAAATGCTTGATGGTAGTTTTTTTATTTATAACAACTTTTGTTTAATAATTTTTTTGGGCAACTAATATATTGAAGTATTAAAAAATTTATTAGACTCTTGCGCAAAATTAAATTGGACAATATTTGAAAAAAAAACTATTGAAGACACCTTTTTGGCTTGACTAAAAAAAACTCAAATTAGTCTAAGAAATGAAGCTATTATGCTATAGCAATTCTTTTAAAATACATAAATTTATTTGAAATTTTGACAGTAGGTAGGAAATAGCCCAAGTATCAAAATTTATTTTTGCCGAGGAGCGCTTTCACCTTGGAGGTGGTTGCCATTTCATCTCAGATGTGATTTTTTTTAAATTTTGACTTTATGAACCTATAGAAAACCAATTCTAAGTAAAAAATGTTCTATGAAGGTTTTTCTTAAAATTGATATTTTCGAGTTATTCACGACTGAATAATTGTAAAATCGACGTTTTTAAACGATTTTTCGCAAATAACCGGAAAAGTATGCATTTTATCAAAAAAGTGTAGAAAATAAAATTAGTAATTTACAAAAAAATAAAGCAAATGATTTGCAAATTGCAGAACGGACAATGTGAACCGATCAGTGGCTTGTTAAAGCTTTAGCTCTTGTTTTACAAAAATTAAATTTCAGAGATTCATAGTCAAATAACGAGAAAACTATGCATTTTACGAAGAAATCGTATGAAATCTTTTAAAGTGTTTAAAAATGGTCACTTTGATACCGGCAAAAGTTACCTGCAACTTTTCCAGCGACAAATGCAAAAGCTGACCGTTTAAAATTGGAACTAAAACAGTGAAGAACTTCTGTAATTTCGTAAAAAATGCCATTATCTTCCACATAACTCTAAAACTAAACTAAAACATTTTACGCATTTTTGTACGATAATATTAAGTGAGATATAGGGTATCCACACTTTATTCCCCACGTACTTTCCTCCCCGCACTTTCTTCACCGCGTACTTTCCTCTTCGCTCATAATAAAAAATTACGAAAACAAATAAACGCACAAAAATTACTTCTGACGTGTTATACGTAAACGGTGTTGGTTGGGAGGTTACAGTTATTACAATTTCTTTCTTTACAAAAATTACATTTCAAAAACAAACTTTTTTTTAATGTAAACTTTATGTTTTCAAGAGAATTTTCGTCTATTCCGCGAGAAAACAATTCCCCACAATTCAAGAAATAGGGGTCATCTTTTGGTTAACTACTATGGAAACACCGTATTAACTTAATCAAAAATTAAAAAAAGTCATCTGTGCAAGGTGATTAACCGAGAGATAAAATTAACTGAAGATGAAAAAACCAGACCTTAAACTAAAATATGTCAAAAACTACGGGATTTAAGTATAGAATACCTTCAATAAAATTTAAAGAATCTTATAACGAAATAAAACAAAGTGGCATTCTATTTGAAAAAAATGAGTTTAAGGAAGCCTTCTGAGATTTGAAAAATCCGTAACACAAACTCAAAAATTTATAACAATTAAAATGTTGCTCTATTTTGTTTATTAAATTTACAAAGCTAAGACCCTATGATTTTTTAAAGTAAAGTCTTTTTTGGAAAATTTATCAGAAAAACAAATATAAGTTGGCAACATCGACAAGAAATCAAAAAATAATTAGATGCGGCCAAGGATACTATAAAGTATTCTTGTGATGCGGCTACGTAAAAGCTGAGAAACTAGACCAGAATACCTTGAAAGATACAGTGTGTTCCATTGTGTTTTTACCAAATTCAAAATAGATCTTTTAAAACAATTATGTTTAGTATAAAGTTTGTTTACCTATCTCAAATGGGATAGGAAAGAACAACGCACTAATGTATGACCCTGTACAGGTGAACTTTCTTTAACAAGAAATGGAGTTATGATTAAAAATCCATCAATTTTGTTTTTAAAACTTTGGAAAGAACATATCGTAGCATCGATCTACATCACCGATAGTTGTTAAGCATTGCAATATTATAACGGGTGGTTTTTAAGGATTGAAAAGTTGCAAAGTGAGATTAATATTATTTTAAGCAATAATACCTATTCTTAAATTAAAACACCGCGATAAATTATTTAATGGTTGAGGGGTTGATTTTTCATGGTTTGAAAAGTTGCAAAATAAAATTAGGATTATCTTAAGCCGTAATAGTTATTTTCCTACCGAGTGTTGAAAGTAGCAAATATCGTGTGAGTGTCTATAGAGACACGAGTGCGGAGCGAAGCGGAGCACGAGTAGATCTAGACATTCTGAATTTCTAAAAAGTGTGTTATTTCCTCTAAACTGTAAACGATAAAATATTGATAGCGATCTGTAAACTCTGAAATATGAATAATGATGAACATAGTATTTTGAAAGCAGCAAATGAAACCAGCCTCAAGTTATTACCCCTAAAATCCCGGCAACGTTATGAGGAAGCTTATAGCAAGTTTATGGAGTGGCGAAAGCAAAACAGGGTAAATTCTTCGTTTTCGCTTGCGTATTTTGGAGAGCTGTCGAAAAAAATTGCCCCAAGCACATTATGGACGCAATTTTCTATGATAAGAAGCACGCTTATTGTTTACCAGAATACTAATATTAGTCAATATCCTAAATTGAAAGCCTTTCTGAAAAGAATGTCGCAAGGATACAAACCGAAAAAATCAAGAACTTTAACTGCTGAAGAAGTCAATAAATTCATAAAAGAAGCGTCAGACGGCAAATATTTGTTACAGACAGTAAGTACATCCCTATAAACAAAAACCATTCATCAATTGAAGTTTCAATTTTAATAATTTTGGTGTTCGGCATTAGTAGAGCCATGCGAAGGAACGAATTGGTCTAATTAAAAATTGACGATTTAACTGATGTCGGTTCGGCCGAAATTGTAAAATTAGGTGACACCAAAAATAAAAAGGATCGTGTTTCTACGAGATTTACGGTATCTATCGCAAATATGCTGCTCTTCGACCACCAAATACGTTTGAACGTCGCTTTTTTTTAATTATCACCAAGCCAAATGCACTAAACAACCCGTTGGAATCAACAAGATAGGTAGCATCCCAAAATTGATTGCTACAAACCTTGGTTTAGAGGAACCCGCATCTTACACGAGTCACTGTATGAGGCGACCATCTTCCACCATTTTTGTGGATGCTGGTGCCACGATTGAAGATCTGAAACGCCACGGTAGATGGGATTCTTCATCAGTGGCAGAAGGTTACATAGTAGAGTCTATTGGGCACAAAATGAAAGTTGCTAAAACAATCACTTCGGCCGTTAAAAATTCGTCAGAAACCTCGTCAGAAACTAATCCAATTACTGATAACTTGAACAATGAAACAGCGAATCATCCATCATGACAACTTCTTCAATAATTGTCAAATCATCAAATTTGGCAAAAATATTTGAAAATTTAAATAAAAAAGTAATACATTCCATTAAATAACTTTCTAGTTCTATTAATAAAGATTTCATTCAAATAATAATTGTGCACAATTATTTAAATCCTAGTAATCCGAATTTGTGTATAAACTATAAAACTAGAAAATTGAAGATCGGAATAGGACTTCGTCCATTGGCCAAATTCATATCATGCACCGTAAATGATAAACATGGTGCCACCAAAGAAGATACTTGCGTCATTATTTTCTGAGGTACGAAATAACGTACCGATCATTCTATGAATAAGACACAGATATGTGTAAAATAAAGAGGGAAGATGTACTATATGCGTTATGGATAAAGTTACTCAATTGACTTAAATTTCATTTAAGTTGACGTTCTGTCAATTGTCGGTCGCTGTCATTCTTGCATCATTCTGTATTTTTGGTTATTAATTATTGTCACTTGTTACTTTTTAAGATTAATATTTCAACTGACAACCACATATCTTGCCAACACTGTTTTAGTAACTTTCTAATTTTAACCAGTAACTAAATAGTAAATATACTATATACCGGGTGGGTTTTCGAAAACGAAACAGAGACAATTGACTAGACTAGTTTGACATTTGTCAATTCAACCCCTAGGCGGGGGCGTCATGCGCCCTACAAATTTTAAATAGCACTAGGGGTCAAGTGACATATCATTTTAAAGCTCATCGAATTATCTTTCTAACGGCATATTATTTTTTAAATTTGAACAATTAGTATTCAAATTATGACGTTTCTAAGGTTTTGTTTCAATGCATTTGTTGTGCCTATTTCAATTTCTGATAAAGATCGTGCTACCTGTAAAGTGAAATTCTTTTAATGATTAATTACATGTCACTTAATTAAATGTTCAAATTGATGACCACCAGCATCCATACAGTAGTACAAGTTTTGTTGAAAGCGTTCACGCACATTATGCAAGATTTCCGGTGTAATTTGGTGGCATTCGTTGACAATCCGTTCGCGTAGGTCTTGTAAGGAAGTCGGTTTAGTATTATAAATTTTAGACTTTAAGTGGCCTCACAAAAAAAAAATCAAAGGGCGACAAATCTGGGGACCGTTCGGGCCATTCTATGGGACCCCTTCTTCCAATCCACTGATTCGTAAATCTATTATCAAGATACTGTCGAACAGGCAGGGCATAATGTGGAGGAGCTCCATCCTGCTGGAAAACCAATTGGTCTACGATAAAACGCTCATTATTTTCAATAATGTCAGTCAACATAGGATCAATGCTATTTTCCAACAAATCCAAGTACATCTCCCCGGTCAGGTTACCTGGTAAGAAAAAGGACCAACAATACGGTCACCAAAAATTCCGGCCCACACATTTAATTTTTCTTGATGTTGCGTATGACTGTCATTAAATACCCTTGGATTAGAATCACACCAATAACGACAGTTATGGCGATTGACAGTATCATTAATGGAAAAAGTGCACTCGTCCGAAAAGCAGATATTGAAAATAAAATCAGGATTGTTAATAGCTCAGCTCGTTCACTCATCACTTCGCAAAATTGTAGGCGGCGGTCAAAGTCATCTTCATTCAGTTCTTGTACGAGATGAACTTTGTAAGGGTGGAATTTATGCTGTTTCAAAACATTTCGAATGATGCTTCGCCCAAAACCAGATTCAGCTGCCAATTTCGTCGTACTCGTTCGGGAATTCAAAGCAACATGTCCAAAAACCGCCACATCTACTGTTTCATTTCTATCGGACTGTCGCTTCATATTACAAACAGATCCAGTCTCTTGATACTTTGCCACTAACTCCAAGACGTACTTCCGGTTAACATGTTTATCCAAGTGCTGTTGATTAAATTGCTCTGCTGTTCTATTAGCACACTGATTATTTCCATAGAAAAGTGAAATAATTGTCACCCTTTCGGCAATAGAGTAAACCTGTTGTTCAATTGCACAAGCAACAATAAGCTGATAACGTAGTCAAAATACAGGTTTTTTTATGTTCGATGAACTACAAACACTAACGCAAATTATGTCAGAACTTTTGTTACAGATTACAATGAGAAATGTCTAATTGATGGCACTAGTAACAAAAATATCAATTATTAACAGGTAGCACGATCTTTATCAGAAATTGAAATAGGCACAACAAATGCATTGAAACAAAACCTTAGAAACGTCATAATTTGAATACTAATCGTTCAAATTTAAAAATAATATGCCGTTAGAAAGATAATTCGATGGGCTTTAAAATGATATGTCACTTGACCCCTGGTGCTATTAAATATTAAATAGTAAATGCTCAAATTGACTTAGAAGTTTTTAATATTGATTCATATGCACATACTTATGACGCAGGGATCTTCTTTCCTGGCAAGAAGTTTATGAATTATTTCCACACTGGTCAGTGATATTTTGAAGTTTCGATCTCAGGTTGCTACTTTGATATGTGTCACTTTCGTGACAAGCCGTCTAAAAACTTTTTTAACACTATGAAAAATTACTAATTTGTTTAGAATAAATCATTCTTTTTTATTAAGCCGTAATAGGGGTTAATTTTTAAGGGTTGACATATTCTGAAATAATGTTTGCTAGGATATAAAACAATCATTATTCAACAAATATGTTTCAAAATATATAGTTTTATACAGGTTTTGGCGTTTAGGGGTAGTTTTTCATCCTTAAAAAATGAAAATTACCCATCGAAGAGTAAGTTGAGCCTAATCACAAATTTAAATGCAAATCAATACATTTTGAAAAAATTGGAAGCTTTTGGCTTATTTTGAGTCTCATTTTTCCTGGACAAATTTAAAGTTTTCTTAAAAATGCATGAATAGTTTTGAGTTTACCAAAGTTGCTAGTGAAAAAAATACCAAACATTTTATATACAAAGCTTCGTTTGTATGGTCAAAACCGATTACCTACAATAATTAACAATAAAATTTTTCTCATGAGTCAAAGTGCAAAATAAATTTTTGAGCTAGTTTTGAAATATAAAATTTATTTGATTATAAATTTACATTTACATCACATTGTAATCACATATATATGTTAATTTTCAGAAACATATGTACTGTAATAAACATAAGAATCATCACAGTGCAATATTGCACTAATTTATAAAAGCATATACAATACAGAACAAATCAAGAATAATTTCTAGTACAAACAAAATCTAATGAAGAAAAGTCTAAATAATAAATTTAATTTACTAAGACAAATTTAATCGTTTATTGTTCTTTTTCTGTTGGTCTGAACTGTATTTAGTTTTGTCACGAAAGTACGAAAGATCCTTATTATACTTAGGATGGTTCATGGGTACATAGTCTTTAGGTAAACATAAGTTAGAATAGTCAGAATAAAAATTCTTGTATCCTCCTTCGAGCAGATACATTTCAGGATAAAACAAAGTTGGATACAAATGTTCATTGTAATTTCTATCGAAATTACGAAGGAACCGGTACAAAGTAGGTGCACGATTGCTTGAGAATTCACAATGAAATATTAAAACGTGCCGTTTAGTATCAGACTTTGTTTCATTTAAAGCTGATTTATTTAATAGCGTATTAATAATCATGTCTTTCGTGTACAAGTTGATGGCACTTTCTATATGCCCTCCTTCATACTCGTAAGGATAACGACAATCGATTATTTTAAAGCTAACATCTTCAGAAAATTTACCTTTTACCAATAGACACATTGTTGATGCAGCTATTGATTTTAAGTCCTGATGTCGATCCCACTACTGTTGGTAAATAGCAAGCTTTACTGAAGTCTCCTGTTAAATTTGGCTCATTCGCAGAACGGTGCAAAAGCCATTTTAATAAATTCTGAGTGATTGTTTTTTACCCCACAGTCTAATGTTGATTTAAAACTTTTCAACTGTATATCGGTGCATAAATCTTCATTGCTTTTAGAATGGCGACGTTTATTACACTTAAATTTTTTAAGTTTATACAAGTTAACATCAGATTTAGACTGAATAGCTTCTACCGACAAATCTTCATTCATTAATACATTAAAATCCAGTGGAAGATCAGGTTGAGTATGAGATCCTTGTATTTCACAAAAATTAAATATTTCTTCATCTAATGGTTCATTTAAACCAAAATTCGAGACATGATCACAGAAACTATCGTTGTTTTGTTCGTTTACACGTAAATATTCACTTGTGATATACCCAGACTCCTCAGAACACAACTCATGAGTACTTAAAGAATCTGGCGGTACAGAATCGGCAGCATCACAATGTAGTGAGTCCGTTGTTGGAGTTTCATACAGAGAAATATCCAAAGTTTCGCTATCTTTCAAATTGGGGCAACTCCAATCGATAATCTGCGATGAATCAGGCTCAGTGTCTTCTAAATAAGAATTCTCCCCACAGTCACTTGATCTCCACATTTTGTAACTTTAATTACAGTTAATACTTTGTAGCTGAAGTTTATTGACTAATTGATTTCTTGAATGCTTTAACTACGAATATTTAATGTAATTGGGAAGATTTAAGAACGAGCACACCTATAAATCCTGTTTCAAGATGCACTCAATTCCCAACCTTCCACTGAATGAAGACTCCCGCGTAAACGAAATTAGTTACGACCATCCCGTATGTATCATCGAATACTTGCCGCTTAAAATATTGAGTGGTCCAAAAGTAACCATTTAGAAAAGTTTATACATTTAAAATTCTTTAATATTATTACAAATTACCTCACAAAAGCATTTACAAATATATTAATCTTTTTATTTAAGTAAGTACTTTTTCATGCATGTAAAAGTAAAGAAAACAATGTATAAATCTTTCAGAATTTTATGAACCGTGATCTTGTGTTAAAAACTGCAATTAATCAGCGAAAATTTAAAGTGAACAATTTTAAGTGAGACACAAAAACATTGCTTACAATAGGTTTACATGTGGTTCTTTCTTACAAGTGAGAAACAATACCGTAGCCGATAACATTTCAAATTAAGGTAGTTTTTGTAGGATGAATGATTTTGACAGAAACCGATTACAGCGCCATAGTTCATAAGATTTTGAAAAGCTATCTACCTACTTATTTAAAGTAAAAATAATAATGATCTTTATTGGCTGTAAAAAGTATATTTACTAATCTAATTAATTCTTATGGACTTTATACTCTATGCTATACAATCTTTACGAATACCTATATTAATTTTATTTACTATTTATTTTGTTTTCTTTCACTTACTTTGTTACTTTCTTAATTTCTAATTATTTTATTCAATAAAGATAGATTTTCATCAGAATATTTGTGGTGTCAAGCAAAATTTTAATTTATTTATAAGTCATTTGTATGGAACTTTTGAAAACCTTCTTAATTATTTTATCTAAAATATAAAACTAAACTAAATATTTATAAAATAGAAAATTATAATAAAGGATTAATATAGAATGCAAATTAGGGATACCGTCTGTTCAACTAAAGCGCCCAAGAGTATAATGGTGTTATAACTTTAGCAAACCAAATATACATATATATATATTAAATTAAACTTTTTAGCTACAATGACAAAAAAATTATTTTTTACAAACAAATTGAAAATACAAAAACCAACCAAGAATGAAGCAAATATATTCTAGCGTCGAAATTAGCTCGGGTCTAGATAAGCATACATATGAGATCTGGTAGAGATGAACACGCGTCGAAAAAAGCTTGGGTCAAGGTGATCTTGAGCGAGGTGATTTCGCGTCGAAGCGACGGTTTCGAGATAACAGCGTCGCAGTGGTAGCGTCGAAATGAGGCGTACCACCAACTTTATAATTTAGAACTAGACAACTATTATAACAGATACAGAAATAGATTAATATTGAAGACTTGAGAAAAACCAAGAGACAATATATTATATTAAATTATTTTGTCAAGCAAAAAGGAAGTGTAAGAGACCAGTCGACCAGTGGAATATTATTGATAGGCTCATAGTAACATGATCAAAACTAAGTTTAATAATTATTTAATAAAATAAAAGCGGGTGGATTAGTAACTTTTCTAATTATAACACATCAAACACAGTACGACGATAAATTTGGATGTGCATCATAATATGTACTTCAATTTTTCTTAAGCTAACTGAAAAAAATCAGAATTTATAAATTAATCAATTCCTTAGAATTTTAAAATCGTCAAGTCTCATGCCTAGGGTGTATAGCAATTGATTATGTAACTCAATCCAACCGGTCGATGTTGTTAAATACCTTGAGGTTATGGTAGTTAATGATATCATGGAGAGGGTTAAATTGCAATTTTTTTAAATATTTGAATATTATGTCTCCTCAAAAGAACTACTTGAGGACAACGGTTCTGTAATAACCCTAAACTACGCAGTAATCGTAGTCTACAAAGATAAGTAACGAACCAAAAAATAATCACACAAAGCATGAATATTGAATAATTATATAATGAACTACTAAAAGTACTGTAGGAAAAGAAGATGACGTTGATAGCAGTTAAAAAATTTAAAAAGGATAATAATAACACTCGTGAACATTTTTTGAGGTCTCTTGAACTCGTAATTAAACTCAATAAAAACGAAAACAAGAGAGAACAGCATGACTTTGCCAAGAAATCAAAGGAAAAGATAGGGTTTCTTTCAAAATATTTTAATACTATTTAGAATTTGGCCTGGTAGGACCATTTCTTGATGGAGGTGGAAAACACAAAACGGGTTAAACTTGCCCCGATCAACAACACAATATACAAGTGATTTTAAAATAATAAACAAAATTTCAACGTTTTTAATAATTTTTATTTTTAATTGACTTTATCATTTGATAAATAAACTTATACTGATACTCAACTTACTTTGATTAAGCCTTGATAAAACCCTCACATGGGGGCACAATGTTGGCAGTTTCAACGTTTGAGTTGTTTTTTGTTTTCCATTTCCATCAAGAAAGAGTCCTACCATACCAACTTCTAAATAAAACCATATTTAAAATACAAAAAAATACCAACAAGACAGATTTCTATAAAGAGCATAAGGTAACCCGTAACTAAACAGTTATCATTAATAAGAAAAACAAAGTTAAATATTTGTTTCAAAAAGAAATAAGTAAATATGTCTGGATGAAATATATAAAGAACTACCATGTAAGAGAAAAAAACTTAGAACGGGGCTATAAGAGAACAAAACTCAAACTCAAGAATGGGAAAAATCCGGGCAAAGATGGAATTTCTAATTTGTAAGATTTAAGATTGTTTGTCGACATAAAATACTTGACAAATGCGGAACTAGCATAAATATACTAATATAAAAAAAGAAGATAATAGAGAAGAACTTTCAAACTACAAAACCAAGTTAAGATAAAACTAAAAAAATACTTCAATATGCACATTAACAACAATTGTAAAAAAAAATTTAAATGTAGTATAGGTAGAACAGTCGGAATTTTCTATAATTTGAGTAAAAATTTTTTACATTGTTACATAATAATTCTCAGCTATGCATGTTAAACTTTTGAAACAATACAGAGAAGTATATTTGTTGAATGACACATTTGTTACAAAACTAGTCAGGACAACTAAGCAAAAAATGCACTTGTTTGATACATTGTTGCTAATCGTAGTTGCTCAATTTGTCTTCTAAACAAGCCTGTTTAATATTAAATAGATGTTATCACAACCAAAAATTTTTTCCTAGTTTTCGACCCTATTTTTTTGATAACATTAAGTAATAAGTAATAATTAAGTAATAAAACAGAAACTTTTAAATCAATTCTAAGAAATATTGAAATATTAATACCTAAATAAACCACCACGATCATGGTGAATGATCAATAAGTATTAAAAATTTGTATTTCCTAAAACTTTTGCGTTTTTCAAAGTCTTAGTAAACAATTTTGATAAACACATTTATTCTTGGTTTAGTTTCTGGATTATTGAAAATTTTTATTACGCGATCATTAATATGTATAAGACAAGTTTGTAACTTGTCCGTGACGTCACTTCTTTGGTATATAAACGCGAACTACTAAATAGACAACCTCAGTTCCAGCAGTTGGTCCACATTTACAAGCAACTTATTGCAAACATAAATTTAAATTTAATTCTGAAATTGCTTATGTGTCAATGAAAGTTTTACCTTTTACCACGAGATACTTCAAAACGTACAGGTATGTATTTGTCCTTCTCATAATTACAACATATTAATAATAATATTTATTACAGGTTGAATAAACACCTTTGCCTTAAAGGAAGCCGGAGAGGTAACGCAGGAAATCATCTCGAATTAAAAGTTCTCACCCAAATTCATCACGTGCCTTAAATTGTATTAAACATGGTACAAGAACACGAAAACTCTCACCAATCTGGAAAAATTAGTTGCCAAGCTTGGGATAATACCTCCAGGTAATATAATAAGCAACACACGTTGTCATTTCTTTACTGGAACATATTTATTTATTTATAGAAAAACTGGTTTTCAAGCTATTCAGAGCAAAGGACAAGAGAAGAAAACTGAAGAGAAAAAACAGAACCCTTGGGGCCCTGTATTAAAAGATAGAAAGCATTTCAACAGCCTACATCAATGTTGAGTACTACAACTACTAATTTTTATTTATTCATTTATTTGGTAATTTATTTCTAATCTTACATCTGATTAAATGAGGCCTTGTCTCAAGTAAAATGTGAATATATAAATAAAAAAAGAAAGTGTAAGTACATATGTAAATTATTTTAATTTTTCACCTCACGGCTGTTAAGAAACGAACGGTTGAAGTTTTTCTTTTTTCTTGCGAAGATAGGATTTGTAAAAGATCTCGCCTATCAACCATAAAGTTGCCAAGACAAAACCTAAAAAAATAACAATTTATAAGCATAATTTCAAGTTCATTGAAGACCCACAGAGGGTTTATTGACACAGTTCTTAAATTAAAAAAATAGTTTTCAACGAAATGTATTTAAATACTGTCTGCAAGATGAGTGGATAAAACAAGTTTAATCATAAATAAAAAAAAAATTAACTTAAGTGTCTTTCACAGTGCGGTAGCTAACAATAAGTCGTCGATAAAACAAAAAAAAAATGCATCAATAATCAAATAATAAGTTAATTAAAATGATAGGAACAACATGAAGTCCAACACTGACCTCTACTTGAAATTAATATATGGTCCTCTCATTTTTTAAATAAAATTCTTGAAAGTTATCTTACTTTGCATTATTACGTTGGTGACAAAAATGTAATATTCTTTAAATCAACAATTTCTTAATACAGGGTGTTCAAACTGAAGGGTTACGGAGCAAATTACGAGAAAATCAAATGAATTGAACAAAAACCACAAAATATGTCAACTTTTAGAAACGGGGACGCAATTTGGCCACTCCCCTCTCATTAAAAATTTGAATAAAGAATACATAGTCTCGTAATATTAGTTTGGGAGCATAGGTCGTTACTTGTACTGTGGTATGATTCAATTGACTTTGTATTGTCGCGTTTGGATAATATAGGGTGCTCTAGTAAAATAATATTCATGGTCATTACAAGTAAACTATGTGACGTAAACGCAAAGATGATATGATTTTCAATCGGCGAAGAAAAACATTCAGAGAAACTTTCAACTTCTAACAGTCATCTCTCACAGGAGAAATTTTTAAACTTACAGAATTGTAAAATCAATGCGACGTTTTTTTATTGCGCTTCAGATATCCTACACTTACTGGGTGTAGAGACAATAAATTAATAGAAAAAGCAAACCAAATTTTTTTTTTATTCTCTGAATCACAAGCTTCTTTGAACTGATCTGACTTATTAGAAAGGTCAAAAAAATTGATAACTCCAGATATGTTAAATAATGTAAGGATTTCTTTGAAGTTAGGTACTACCATTGTAGGCAGTAGATGGAAAACAGTTCGAACATTTATTGAATTGAAATAGATTATTGTAATTTTGTAATTATTGACGTTTCCAATAAACTAGATCAGTTCTAAGAAGATTACGATAAAGAGAATATAAAAAATTTGCTATGTTTTTTCTGCACTATTAATTTATTATTTCTGTACCTTACTTGAGAAACAATAAAAACGCCACATTGCCTTGACAAAGTCTAAGTTCAAAAATAAAAAATTATTTCACAGATTTCAAAAATAAAATAGTTAAAAGGGTGCTTACCCCTCTGTAAGAGATGAGTGTGTAGAAATTGAAAAATAAAACAATTAAAAAATACATCAACCAATTTTGTTCAAAATCTAACAATCTCCGGTATTAAGTGAAAAAAAAAACAATACGTGGTAGAAAAAAAGAACTTAAACCGTTGAAAATAAAGCAAACGTGCAAATATACCCAATTGTTTAGACGAAGTTAAGGCTTAAGTATCTGTTTTTATATCCATTTCCTCCACACAAATGACACGTTCTTTTTCGTTTTAAGACTAAAACTCAAAATGATTAAGAAGAAAAAGAAAATTGGGCCTTAGAAGCAAAAATAGTTCAAATAAAACTTATAAATAATAATATATCCAACAACTTTCCCTTAATAAAATTACTGGATAAAAAAATAGTTTAAATACAAGTTGTGTATAATTCAATTACAAACAACTAGTATTTGAAGAAAAAATGTGTAAAATGAATACAGTGTTTCCCAATCTTAGTAGTATTGGATTTGTATCTTTGTTATTAATAAAGATAGAGATTCGGTTAAAATGGGCAATGTTGCATAGATTTTCTTGTCGATTGAGATGCCATTATCTAGGATTAAAAATTCCGATCCGTTCCAAAGATATCTATTTTCAAAAAGAGTATCGCAAGCATGGTTTTGGAGATATTGATAGCAACTTTCTTATTTGAAATGGGCGCCATATTTATTTTTTTTTCATAAATAACTTCTACTATTTTTTGCTTTCAATAATATGTCACATGATATGTTTGAAATAAAAGTTCTTGACAAGCCGGTTATTATATTTTATTATCTGGTAAGCCATGGAAACAAATGAACTTCGATGATTATTCAAGTCACTTTCAATTGTTTCTTACTTTTTGTTAAAGCAAGAGATCAGTTATTACTTGAAATCTGTATTATGAGTGATTGAATTGAAGAAATTTTCAAAGGGCGGTTTAACGATTGCCCTATATTTCACAAAACACGTTGAATCCTTATGGATCATTAAAAAAATCCAAACACGAAACAATTTTAAATGCGAAAGAAGATAAGCTAACATTGGCGTAGGTAGCAACTCATCCGAAGGTGTCAACTCGGGAAACAAAAGTTCTACTTAAAAAAATCTAAATCGTCTACAATTTTAAGAAAACATAGGTTCATTCCGTATAAATTACATATTGCTCAAACTTTACCGCCAAATGGTTACCTGCGTAGAAGAATATTTTGCGGATGGGTTGTTAATAAAACGGCAGAAAATGACATACTAAACAAGGTCACGTGATTGTCATGTCTCAGTAATTACTTAGCAAATCAAAAAATAGTTGTGTATGACTAAACTATAAAAACTTTAATTTGAAGATAAAACGTGTAACATAAATATTTTTGCAAATATTTCAAGAGTGGGAAAATCTATGCAGGCAAACTGCTCTGTTGGGTCGACAGATTATGCTCAAAATCGAATCGTATCTATGCTATAATAAATAAAACTTCATAAAAATCAAACTGGTGGTTTCCTTGATATCTCCTCCCAGCCGTCTGTCCACCAGACAAAATATTTTTTTTGATAGATTATAACGTGCTAACTCTCTTTCGTCAAAAGTGAAAAAATAGGGATGTTAAAAATTTTGGTTTGGAAACCGTTGCGTAACTTCACAATCTTATTTATAATTATAAGATGTGGAGTAATAAATAATTACGTGCACATTATATGTTTAGGTTACATTTTATTTTTACTTAATTTGAGGTAATTTATTGTAATTAGACGCCTTTTACCGTTGTAACTATTTTGAATTAAATTTATATTTGCTCAAATTACTTCCGATAATTAAGTGAAAATTTAAATTAATTTAGGTATGTTCCCGTTGTGGGACCCTACCGTCAGTGGAAGTATAGCCTAGCGGTAGAAGCGTCAATTTAACAAAGTGAACCACCGCACGCTCGCTGGTTTAAATCCAGTTGATGGCGAGAGATTGTATCGAGCCAATTCAAAAAAGACAAATTAAGATTACAACAACGTGATTGTAATATAAATAGGTAGTTATGTTTTATTGTACACATTGTTACAATATTTTAAGTTGACATAGCTACAACGTTGGTCATATGTTACTAAAAGCAATTCAATTAACATTATCGCAATATTACTGTTTTAATGTAACAATTGTTAACATCTTTTACCTTGACATAATCTCTCACATCAAAATGTAATAAACGTTAAACTGCTTTAAATGGAAACGTTACAATGTAACATTGTGATGTTAACTTTTCGTTTATGTAATGTTTTTATGTTTAGTGGGGAAGGTTTCATCAATTGCATCTTATGGAGTGACGAATCGTCCTTTTCGAATTGTGGTTTGCTTAATCACCACAATTAACATCACTAGGCCCAAGAAAATTCGCATATCGTTCTACCACGGCAAAATCAAAATTGCTTCGGATTCAATGTGTTTTGTGGAATATTGGGCAATTGTTTTAACGGCCCTGTAACTTTTAACGGTTATATTGTTTATTTAGTGGAAATGTCGCCATTGGAAAATGTCTTCTTTTGAATCACTAACAATACTGGTTTTACGTAATCTCTAGATCTTTTATTTCAAATATATCAGTGATATCATTGAATTCAGAAAAAAAGTAGAAGTTATTTATGAAAAAATCCAATATCGAGTCCATTTAAAATAAGAAAGTTACTATTAATACCTCTAAAGCCATTCTTCCGATAATGTTTTGAAAATAGATTACGGTTTGTCTTCATTAATGAAGAAACTTAAAAAACTTTTGTTCAAAATTTTGTTTAGTAGCTGGTCCTAATAAGTAAAATAGTTTATATTTTCGAAAATAGCATTTTCGGTTTTCGAGATATTTTCGGATATGACATGATTATTTAATCACTCTGTGCACCCCGACAAGTTTAAATGCCACAACGTATTTTCACGTATTAGACATTAGCTTTCCAGTAATGTTTAAATTTTATCATTCCGATTCTTATTTCTCGAGTTATAGGGATCACACTGAAAACAAAACAGCCAGGATTTTGATACTTAAAATTGATTCAAAAAATGCTAGATGTTTTTTTTTTTAAAAGGGACAAATAAATGTTGAAGTAAATATTAAGTCGTAATTTTTTAGCACTTAACATTGGAGGTGTCGTGATTAAAAATAATACATTTTAAACAACAATGTTGAAAGTTTATATCAACCCGATGATTGTTCTTGTTTTATTGTTTTTTTTGTGTTGTGGTTTCTTAGTTTGTATGTTTATTAATTATTGAAAACTACTAATACCCATTTTCCATGATTTTAAAAACATAATAATAAAATTAAAAATTTAAAACTTTATAACTAATGCAGTATTGATTAAAATTTAAAAACTCAAACATTACTGCAAAGTTTATTGTTCTGTCTCTCAAATCAATTGTTTAAAAATACGTTGATCTATTTAAACATAATACAGAATGCACGTGACATATTTTTACACACATATACATTCATACTTACCCAACAATAATACAAAAAAACTGCCTTGCATATCATCCAAATTCACAGTGTGATTCGTAACTTCAGTTATTCGGCTAACTTTGAAACATTTGTCCCTTTTGGGCAAGTAATTTTGATACCATTTTTCTATAAGACCAACTTGATGAAGGCGTTTTATTCTAAAATAGTAATAGTTAAATTATTAACGCTTACGTGCACTTTTCGAAATATTTCACATTAGTTCAAATGTTCAATTTGGAAAAACCGTGAAAATTAATTTAACCTTTTTCCCTAACTATTAAAACAATTAATGTAATACGTGGTCATACTTTGACAACGTCAAGAAACCTAAGAATATGCTTTTGTATAAATACCAGCATAAAATGTTTAGTAGTAATTCTTGTTTTAAATTATTTTTGTTTAAACAGGATGTTTAGTTTTTGGTCGGCAGTATAAAGTTACACTTTTTTAAATAGAAACCTATCAAGTTTTTTATGCTATTCGATGAAGGCTTAATGCTGATGAAAAATACTCGTCGGCCATGACACAGAACCTCCTCGACCGCTACATTGATCACGATATTGTTCGTGTAAAAAATTACACACATTACTAGCAAAATGACAAAGCGCACTATCAAGCTGAAAGCACATGGCCCATCTTGTGTTTCCCGGAACATTTTCTAGTAATTGTGGCAAAGAATTGAGATGTGTTTGACAAAAACAGCATAAGTCCCAATTTACCGAAAATGAGTTTATGACGCCAATGAGTGCAGGAAATTATGCATTGCGCCGAAATTATAGTAATTTAAACTATCGTCGATTCCTGCAAAAACGACATAAGTCCTTCAGTTCAAGGCAAAAACCGTATATGTCCTTCAGTTCAAGGCAAAAACCGCATATGTCCTTGAACACTTTTGGACTTATGCGGTTTTTGCTGGAAATGGAAGGAAGAGGCTTATGTTACAATATTAATATTGTCATTGTATCGTGTACTACATTTACTATGTGTTGTGAATTGTGGTTATTAATTAGAAAATAGTGGAAACAATGGCAAATTAACATGAAGTGATACCTACTGAGTGGCCAAAGAAAAAGAAAAGAAGATTAAGAAACAATGTCTGATTGAACAGTTAAAAGTTTAGAGTAAAGAACATATCAGTCACAAAGGAAGGCTGATTGTAGCTGGTAAAAAGCTAGTGGAAGCATGTAGGTATAGCATTTTTAACATTCTGTTCAACTATTAAGTAAAATTTACACTATTTTTCCTTAATTTTGCAGTTGCAGAAATGTATGTTTTAATAAAATTTGCGAAGAGCAAAGGCAGGTTATATTGGCACAGTTTAACCTGGTACTACCGATTCACATTTAGTTCTGATTCTATAACCAACTCCAAGAAGGCGTTCTAGAGGTAATCGATTAATAAACACATGGCATCGACCTTAGTATACAAGGCATCACCGATGACAAAGAGGCTCTTATAAAAATAGGTCTAATAAATATCCAGAATATATAACTGCATTATTAAAGCTCATATTCAGACATTCTTGCCCGGCAATCTTATTATTCCCGACGTAAAACCTAATTGCCGCTACTATCCGGAAAGCCTTACTCTTAAAAGTATGCACACTTTGTTTTTGGAACATTTTTCGTATAAACTACCCTACAAAACATACTGGAAGATCTTTAAGCACATTTCAATATAAAATTTGAGTTTCAAAGATCCACACTTGTCGATTGTGATAAATTTACACAAAGTACAAACGCTTAAATCTAGAGCCAGAAGAAAGTAAACATCGAGATGGAAAAACTACATCTTCAAAGGCAGAAGCATTTTTTGAGATGAAACGAAAATATAAAGTAAAAACTCAAGCAGGTGAAGTAATGTGCAAAGCTTTGACTTTATGCAAAACCTTTCTCTCCCTTACATACCTTCAAATCCCGTATTTTACTCTTGACAACTGTGGTATTACGTTTTTGGAATCCACGATCTAAGCACTAATGAGGTCAAAATGTATACTTACCTAGAAAGCGAAGCCAAAAAAGAAGCAAACGACGCAACCTCTATGATTTTGCATTATTGGAAAAACAACATTCACAATCGAAACATAGTAATAGTTAGTGATGGTTGCCCAGGGCAAAATGAAAACTACGTGATGGTTCATTTTCTATACATATTGGTTCATGTACTACAAACGGTAGATTCTGTGGAGTATGTTTTTCCTATGCGAGGTCATTCATATTTGCCCAATGATTCCGACTTTACCTTGATTGAGAAAAAAAAGAGACGTCTGGAAAGAGTAGAAATGCCAGTCGGGTGGAATAAAGTAATAGTGGAAGCTAGGCAAAAACCAAGTCTATTTTGTCTCATAAGGATGACCCAAGATTTCTTCTTTGACATGAAAAGTGCAACATCCGAATTTTTCTTCAAAAATCCTAAGTCTGCAATCAACATTAAGAACGTCAGAATAATGAAGATTACCAAACAGGCCCCTGGTATCCTTTTTTTAAAAGACAGTTATAGCGGACCTTTTCGTACCAGCAAAGTGACAAAAACAAATCTTCCTTCGACAGTGAATCTGACACCTCTATACAAGGTGTCCGGAAATTATGAGCAAAAAACTTGAGGGGTGATTCTACTTGAAAAATTAATGCCACAAGTTCCTATAACATTTGCCTGAAAAACCAAAATAACGGGTTAACGGCCTCAAAGCTTGATTTAAAAATCAAGCTTTCCTAATAAAGTTTTTCTCGTGTACCGATTCTCTTCAAATTTGGTACACTTACCAATAACCTTCGCTTGTATTTTTGTTTCTAATTTGACGTAAATTTCCCAAAGCTAAAGGGCTTAAACTGCCCTTGACCTTTAGATAATGATCCATACCTTTTTTGTTCGATTTTTTTTCTAAATTTTGGTGACACAATTAAAGAGCATCAAAAAATCTTCAAAAAACGTCCTCTTCTTACATCACGATAAAATGAGCTGTTTTCGAGAAAAACGCTTTTTAATATTTGCTTGTACTAAATGAATACCAACTAACTTCAGCTCAAGTTTCAACATTAACAAAGCTTGTTGTGATTAAAAATAGGAGTAAGCTATGTCATAATAATTAATTCTGACGCGATACTACGTTGACTTGCAAGTTATTATTGAATGGTTGTGAGCTAGGACAATAAGATGTCCTTTAGCTTTGGGAATTTACGTCAAATTGGGAACAAAAATACAAACGAACATTATTGGTAAGTGTGCCAAATTTGAAAGAATCGGTACACGAGAAAATATTTTATTAAAAAGCTTGATTTAAAAAATTTGAGGCCGTGTTGTAGGAACTTGTGGCATTAATTTTGTAAGTAGAATCACCCCTCCAGTTTTTGCTCATAATTTCCGGACACCCTGTATATTGGCCTAATTTCCATTCCATCTAATAAAGTTGAAAATTTGAAGTCTTTGTTGCCTCTACTTCGATCATATAAAAACAAAATATATTACCAAAAAATTCTTGAAAGCCTCCCCTCCGATACCCTAGACGAAGCAGAGGATATTGAGCAAGATGATAACAGTAGTGGCTATGATGATTGATAAAATTTAAATTTTTCATTACTTATGACAATTTGTTTTTGAGAAATAAAAATAAATAAAAAACATGAATTTTATTTCCCCCAAAATCACATATGTCCATTAGTTTTTTGTTTCTTATCAGAAAAGCTAAACAGAACATAAGCTCATATCATGAAAAATATGGTTGTTTGCATGAATAAAACCAATCTGTGTAATTAGCTTTTAAAAACTGCGTTGCATAGCCACCTAAGCTGTTTTATGTCTCCTTTTTTTTATTTTTGGACATATTTTGCTGTTTTTGCTAAACACGCCTCAATTGTTCAAATACCTGTCGGCATTTAAATGACCATTAAATAAGTAAGAACCTATGATAAAATCATTCAATTCCTCCCCATACATTGTCCTTTCCATCTATGTTGATGATCCAACACTCTTAAAATATGAAGATTTACATTAGCATAGTAATGAAAATTATGACAACTTTCATGGTTATCGGAAATAGCTTCGTCTGTAAATAAAACAGTGGATATAAAACCTGGCACTTCATTAAGTTTATTTAATATCCACACAGAGAAAGTTCTTCTCGAGTTAAAATAGTTTATAATCAACTTTGGATGTACTTCAATGTGATGAGGATGATGTTTATGGGTATGTCATTCTTTCTTTCTCGTCTCACTGAAGTAGCACTAATTGTACTAAGTTTTTCACTAATTTGTTTAGTGTTAGCATTTGAATTTTTATCTACGGCCTGATGTAATACTTGTTTTGATGTCACAGTTTTTCATTGAACAGGTGCCTTGTGTTTACCGATCCTGTTTGTTCGAATCGAACCAATGATTTTTGTGCACGGATACTTGGAGCATCGATCAGAATATCTTTGTTTATAAACACAGAACAAACGTCCCCAAAAAACACCATGTTTCTAACTCGTTCTGTCGAAAATTAATTTTTAGAGGAAAGTTAATGTAGTAGAAAAAGTAAAATAATGCGACAACTAAACACAATAAGTAAGTTTTTCTTTAATAAAAGCAAACCTTACTACAACAAACCTGCATCTTGTGATTTAATTGAAAATTTATAAATATCTCCATAAATGTAGGTTAGGAGAAAAAAAGTACAAGTGCAAATCGATAGAGAATTAAAAATTACATTAGAAACTGTTGGAAGAAATCGAGAATGCCATTTAAAAAAAAAATAAGTTTCAGTAATTTAAAAAATTTGAAAATTAGTATATTCTCATGCTAAATCAGTATGGCGAATTAAAAAAATATTTTAGACTATTTAAGTACTTCTGACTTTCATCAACCAATTTACACAATCGAATTCAGTACTGAACATTTATAAAAGATAATAGAAACCGAGAGCGGAGTAAGGACAAACCCTGTATATGTTCTTTTTTGTCGTAGTTCTGTTTCTTCACTGTTCAGTTTTGTCCTTGTTCTCTTTTATCGGTGTGGGTATTTTTTTATTTGTTTTGTTCTGTTGTATCAAGGAATCCTTTCTATTTACGGTAAATATCTACAAGGTCCGGCGTGCATTAAAAGTATATGGAGAACTAATTTGATTAATTTTCTGAAAATAGTGCTGCGTCTATTTTCGACATCACTGAACTCAGACAAAATATTTTCGTTCATACAGCACTTCGGTTGTACCGGAAGTAGCTGTCAACTTTCTTATTTCAAATGGAACATGCTATTTTTTATTTTATTTTCAGATTCTACGTAAAATTTAAGGTGTACTTTAATTACTATACCATACCCAAATATGACTGGTTTTTTAGTTATATCGACTTTAAAAAAAAAAAATTAAAATCATGCTGAATTGTTATCGTTCATATCTCAAGATGATATCAATATTTTAGTTCCTAATTTGTTGTGGTAATTGTCGATATTTTACAGTAACTCACATATGAATGGAAACTCGAATTGCATGTACAGGGTGAAAAATATTCTCGTGCCAATATGAACAACTTTTGACCTAAAAAACTTGCTTAATTGAAATGGGACAGTTTTTAATTATCAATCGATGTCTTTTGTTGTCCTCTTTCAAAACATACTAACATGTTTTATGCTTAAATTGATGATTAAAAACACAAAGTGTCTCATCAATTTGAGCATTAGGCAGAATCTGAAAATAAAATAAAAAATAGCATGTTCTATTTGAAATAAGAAAGTTGACAGATACTTCCGATACAACCGGAAGATCTGTATAAACCAAAATATTTTGTCTAAGTTCAGTGATGTCGAAAACAGGCGCAGCACTATTTTCAGAAAATGAATCGAATTAGTTTTCCATACAGGGTGTCCCACAGGGAACGCCATCGATAGATTATAGAAAAACTGTACATGGGAAAAATTTGAAAATTTGGTAGTATACTAACATCGACGGAGGCAGTTTTGCTAAAATATTTTCAAGATGGTGACACTTCCGGTTACACCGGAAGTAGGTATAACTTGCTTATTTTAAATGGAATACCCTATATATTATTCTATTTTTGAATTTTGCACAAAATTCTAGACACATTTGTGTATAATGTTTTATACTTAAGTCTAACTGTTTTGGACTTATTTTAAATTTTATGTCAAAAATGACGTTTTCAGGCCTAAACAAAATTATAAAATCTTTATATTATTATTTAATTAGAATAGGTTTCCTTGTAGCAAGGGACCTATTTTAGTGGGCTATATCGATATTTTGATAATAATTAATACAGGGCGATCAAAAAAAAGGATTAAAATTAAATTCAAAAACACGTCAAAAGTCATTTTTTAAATGCAAGCACCATGTTTTTATAGCTTTATTTTATTTAACACCAAAAATAAGGTTGACTTTGTACAAGGTTGTCTATTCAAAAAATTCATGGTTTTCGAAATATTGGCAATTTAACTTTTTTTTTGTTGCACAAATGCTATTGTATTTCTTTTAATATGAATGGTTATTCCTAGTTGGCCATGATGGCGTTAGAAAACAATCATCTGTCAAAGATATGTCAAACTGTTAAAAATTTTCAATAATCATGCCGGGACGCTTAAATTATACAAACGAAGATTACTTAAATTTATTTATTATTTATGGACAATGTGATAAAGTTATATTAAGAACATGTGTTACAGTTAACTGTACCGACTGTGTGTGTTAAAGTGCATATCGTTACCAAAGCGATAACTTTAAATGCTTGAAACACACGTGCGTCGATAAAGCCAGGTGTTCTTTCGTTGCGTGTGTAATACTGTACAAGTAATTACTTGGCTTTATCGACACACGTGTTTCAAGCATAATAAGTTATCGCTTTGATAACGATATGCACTTTAACACCACAGTCGGTACAGTTAACTGTTGGCATTTCTTAGTTTGATACACACAGTTTGACATATCCTTGACAGATGATTGTTTTCTAACGCCATCATGGCCAACTAGGAATAACCACTCATATTAAAAGAAATCAATAGCATTTGTGCAACAACAAAAAATGTTAAATTGCCAATATTTCGAAAACCATGAATTTTTTGAATAGACAACCTTGTACAAAGTCAACCTTATTTTTGATGCTAAATAAGATAAAATTATAAAAACATAGTGCTTACATTTAAAAAAAATGACTTTTGACGTGTTTTGAATTTAATTTTAATCCTTTTTTTTGATCGCCCTGTATTAATTTATTATCAAAATATCAACATAGCCCACTAAAATAGGTCCCCTGCTACAAGAAAACCTATTCCAATTAAATAATAAAGGCATTAATATAGAAAATTTTATAATTTTGTTTAGGCCTGAAAACGTCATTTTTGACATAAAATTTAAAATAAGTCCAAAACAGTTAGACTTAGGTATAGAATATTATACACAAAATGTGTCTACAATTTTGTGCAAAATCCAAAAATGGAATAATATATAGGGTGTTCCATTTAAAATAAGCAACTTGACACCTACTTCCGGTATAACCGGAAGTGTCACCATTTTGAAAATATTTTAACGGAACTGCCCCCGTCGATGTTAGTATACTACTAAATTTTCAAATTTTTTCCATGTACAGTTTTCCTATAATCTATCGATGGCGTTCCCGGTGGGACACCCGATACTTTTAATGCACGTTCTGCCGAACCCTGTATAGATGTCAAACTGACTTAACTGAATAAGAAAACAAGTGTGAGTATAGGTAGAATTGAACAAGGTGCGTGTGTCTTGTTAGCCGAATCATTAGTCAAATCAAAAGGTCTGTACTTTAAATACTTACAGGCTTTCTCTTTTTAATCAACTTAATATCATAATAAAAAAACTTGTGAAAAATGAATAAAAAATTAATAGGTACTCACTCTTTATTAATCATATCTAAATAAGGAGTATCTGGTGCAACAACCATAGCAAGTTTTTCATTAAACAATTCTTCTCTAGCTGAAAATAATTATCGATAAAAGTTTCTCAATTACTTCTTAAAACTTACCCAATGCTAGATCACATTTGTCCGTTATTAAAAATTGGGATTTCATGTAATAGTAAAGTTTAGATTTCCAATCAAAATATACGTGTTTTCCTTTTTCTACTTCGTACAGCATATCGTATCGATTAATTGGATTTTTTACCATTCCTTCATATAGTCTACGATATTTAGGTTCCGATGATTCCTATTAAGCAATAAACAAACTAAATGCGTTATTTTCCAACGAAAAATAAGTTTACTTTAATTAGTTTTTCGAAATAACCTCCTTTTACTGTGCTCCAAGTGACTGTGTCGCTGTGAGCCAAAAGTTCATCAACTGTAGTTATAGGAATATCAATTTTTGGAAAAGTTAAAAAAGCGACTAAATTTCCGCAATACGTTGTAGAAACGACCAAAACCACCAACCACCATGTACCGACAATTAATCTGGCACTATCGGCGTAAGGTAAATGCATGCCACCTAAAAAAAATATTATATAGGTAATTTTTAAAAGTAGCATACACTAAAAAATATTAAATATTTAATATATTCAAAGGCAAGCAAGTTGTTGACCGTGTAAAATAAAACGTTACTAATTATGCTACGAGAATAAAATCACGTACGATTTTCCTTCTTTCCTACGTAATAAAATGCACGTATATTTAAATTTAGCATTATTTATTATTTTAAAGGAGTGTAATGATTAAATAAACAATAAAAGCAATAATTATTAATATTTGTTCAAAGAAATAAAACTAAACTTTTAATTTGTATATATTTGAGGTACATTTATTATTCGATTAATTGGTACATAATATCGCATCCTCAACACCGAATATTTTTTTTCTTTAACTAATTTAATGTACTAATTCTAACTCATAAGAAAAAGTAAGAAAATAATGATCAAAATGTAGAAATCGTATTTATAAAGATGTATATACACAATGGCATATTTAAAGGAACATGATATAAAATCTAATTATTTTGTCCACAGTACACATATTGTTACTATTTCTCAGATAATCTCTTAGCAAGAAATTAGGTGGAGTAATTGGAATGTGTGTTACAAAATTTGTACCAACATAATAACTTTGTTGCATATTTTAAACTGTTTTTAATAAGTGAATTTTTCCTTTTACGTACTTCAATAACAGGCATTCCTTTACGAGCTCTTGCAACTGCAGTCATTCATTCGTCTTCCCATACTTCTGATTTTGTCATAAATCTTTAATCCTTCTTCCTAGCATGCCCCACACATGTCGGACAGGATTCATACCTCTTGAATAAGCTGGCCAATTTATTGTTGGTATAAACATTTTTCTTAAAAAGTTAGTTACACAATGGGCAATGCGTGGGCGTCATGAATTAAAATGAAATTGTCTCCGATATATGGGGTAAAATGTACTAAAAGATGTTGGAGAATATGTCTGATATACCTATCGGAATCGGAACCCGCCACATACCGTAGTTTAACCTTTACCAAAAGATGCAGTAGTAGCAAAATTAAATGGTGCATTTCGTTCTCCTTGCTTCTGATGCAATCTTTCCTACCATAGATTGAATTTACATAGATGTGGCTCTCGTCTGTGAAGAGAGCGCCACTGGTTATTACCTCAATTTTGCAAATCCTAGTCGCGCTCTAAGATAGTGTCTTTGAAGTCTTAAAACTTTTACTAGCACGATCGACTTGAGATCACCTTCTTTACTTTTTCTCCTTACTGTGCGCTTACTTACACAGGTTCCAT
The DNA here is from genome assembly GCA_030710515.1 of Abscondita cerata. Classification (NCBI taxonomy): domain Eukaryota; kingdom Metazoa; phylum Arthropoda; class Insecta; order Coleoptera; family Lampyridae; genus Abscondita; species Abscondita cerata. Next base: position 100,484 of record JALBCR010001913.1, read on the forward strand.
GAACACCTTGCAATATGTTTCTGGTTTGAACTGCTATTTGACGTGTGTTTTGCAATGTTTGCAACATTATAAAGCGATCATCTGCAGCCGTGGTTGTGGGGTTTTCTGCCTTGACTTCGTCTTCTAACATACTTTCAGTTTGTCTCCAAAAATTTACTTTTGATGTATGATTGACTGCGATTTACCCAACATCTAAGCAACTTCTTTGTATGTTCGATCATGTTCGATCATTGATGCGGATCTGACAATATCAGTCGGGCCCATTATTAACAGGATTTTTCAGACAAACAAAACTGAATATAAAAAATGCAAAAAAAACAAATTTCAGGGAATCAGAACAAACTAGACGGATTAATTGCCAAAAATATGTGTTTAACATTTAAGACACAAGAAAACCATGTCAAGTTTTAATAAGATAACTCACACGTTTGACGTTTGATTATGAAAAACTCTAGTTGTTGCTATTCTCAATATAAAATTTAAAATAAAAAAAAAATTACATATAAAATCTGTTTCTTTAAATTTTCCGGTGTGTGTAGTAAGACTAAAAACATGATAATATAAAAAGTTATTCTACCATACCACACAAAGTTACTTACTTACAACAAAATATAATGATTAACATAAGTAAAATGTGTGTCTTGCGACATCTCGTGTAAACATTGACATGATTAACATTAATCTGTTCTTTATTTAATTTAGCAAACCATGCATCTGTTTACTTCAAGAAAATATTTTCACACGATACTTTAAAATGCTTATCTAAATGAAAACATCAGTTGTTATTAAATCTCAATCAAACGAAAGTATTATTTATGAATAAATTTAAACTCTTTCCTAATTAAATTTAAGTCGGTTTTAGAAATTTTAAACTAACTTTATATACTTTAATTTTATGTTCGATTTGAACAGAACATTTACTATACATCTAATTAATTAATATTTCAATTCAAAAATAAAAAAAATTATTTAAAATAACTCTTTCAGCGCAATATGTTTTCAAGAAAAGATAATTAGTGTGTCGTTCTCATTGTTCTGATACGATCATCTAATAGACCTACTATTAATAGAATGTTAGAGATGAAATGATAGGAAGGCTCTAACTGATTGAAATTAACACCGCAAAACTGAAGTCAATAAAGACGAAATCATTAAAGCTCACGATGGCAATATCCTGTACGTATTGATTCATAGATACTACTTTAAAAGAAACAAATAAGAACCTCTTGAATTGAAAATAATTCATTGAACAGAAGTGTTATTAAGATCTTGAATAAATCCGCAAACTCAGAACGTAATAAGAAACCAACATTTCTATTCTCTATTTAACTGCTAAATGTTAACGTAACTCCGCCCATTGCAAAAAAAATAAACCCAAAACTTTAAATATTGTATTCACAAGTACAAACCCAATATAACTTTAAATATTGTATTCAAAAAGTACAAAAAAGCCCGACAAATATAACTTTTAAATAAAATTAAAAAAAAATAAAAAAAATTAAAAAAATAAAAGCCATTGATTGAACATGAATCAAGGGTTTCAAAAATTGTTTGTTGAAAAATGTTTTAAAACTTCAGAACACTATGCGGATTTCTTACAACAACAAGAAGAAAGCAGTAAAAACATCTTAATGAGATTTATTGTTGAATCACTATTTTCCAACGTCCCAATCAAAGAAACTCTTCAAATAATCAAAGAGAAGCTAGTACCGCAAAGAAAACCTGGTAGACCTAGCCAAACTTTGTGTTACGACAACTTACTTCTTATGGAATTGAGACTACTACAAGCAGAAGATTGGAGCAACAATGGAATCACCACTTTCATCAGCAATCACCAAAATATTCATAAAGAACTTTGAAGACACAGTCAGAAGATACCTAGTGGTATCGTTATTTAGACAATACTATTGTAATTTGGCCACATGGAAGAGACGCATTAGAAGATTAGGAGATTACTATGGAAGTCGAAGAAAACGGATGTTTATAGTTGCTGGACGTTTCAGTCAAACGCATAAACAACCAGCTATCCTATAGAGTCTAACGTAGCATGACACACACGGATCGATATCTAAATGCATCCTCACTCTATTCAAGACAAAAGAGATCAGTGAACACTACACTTCTACATTGAGCACAGATGATAAGAACTGAGAGAGCAGACCAGCAGAGATACAACACGCCAAGCAAGCCTTACTAATGGATATACAGCGAGAGAAATCAGAAGAGCTTGTATGAGTGGTATGAAAAAGAAGGCAAAGAAGATCCACAACAGCAACCAGTAAGTTATGTCAATATTCCGCACGTTTCTGGTGTCACAGATAAATTGGCCAAGATATTGGAAAAGAAGAACACGAAAGTACGCTACAATACTAACATCAAAGATCCATTCTACCAGACACAAAAGTTGGAGTCACAGATAAATCTCCAGTCGCCTAACACCAGCTTTAAGAATGGGATCATGCCATCAAACTTAATAATGTGAAGATACTGGTAAAAAGTAAATACTATTAACAACGGATAGAAAGAGAGTTTTTCAACATTTTAAATAATTCCAAGAATTTTAACCGAGAACATGAATACAGATTAAGCAACACTTGAAAACTGGCAATAGAAAAGAACCCGGAAAAAAAAGTCAACGAGCCGACACGAATCAGCAAACCGTAACCGTTACGAACGATGAAGAACACCGGGGTATATAAAAAGGTGCAGAAGACATCAATATCACTTTTTAGAAACGTTCTGACTAGATTGGCAGCACGATCAGCGAAACTTCAAGAGTTTATCAACGACGACCGCGGCAAGACCCGAAAGATCTTCATTACACAACGGCCGAGAAAGCCTACATGATATTACTAGAAGTTGCTTATTTTAAATAGAACACCCTGTATCTTAAGATGTTTAGCGATGTATTTTTTATACAAATTTGTCTAATATTTTTAGAAATATTTAGTATTTGTGTAATTGTTGTTTTACTGCAATTTATTTATTTAATCGTATGGTACATTTTAAATATTGTATTGTGATGTAAGTGTTATGTATGGTGCCCCAGAAGATCAGTATAAACCTGTACAGTGTGGTGACGAAACCGTGTGCAATTGTGGATTGGTTCGTCTTGGCAAAGCATTTACTTCAAGGTTTAGGAAAACCACTAAAACCTAAACATGCCAACCCTTACCCACCCTAGTATTCACAGGTAATAATATTAATTAAGTGTGTAATGTGATTGTGTTTTGTGAAATTGTGTTGTACATTTTTTCCTAATTATCCGGGAGGGTCTTGATGACCAGGTCCGGAAACCAAAGTGGTGATTCTCAGGAACAACATGTTTTTCTTGTTGACCATGGAGTACTGTAAGGTACTGATCACCTTCCATATTTTATATTTGCACCAAAACCCCTAAAAAACACACACGAAAAAACTCTAAAGAAAATTGACGTATATGATTAAGGGTTAATACATTAATAATAATTATTATTATAATACTGCAATAAATTCAATTAAGTAGACCAGTTGCTTACGATGGCTTGTTCATTGTACATCTATTGTTTTTTGACAATGATTGTTTAGCAATAGGTATGTCAAGCAACCCATGACAACCAAGCGGCAAAGTTAATTTAAAATATAGAACTACAACAATAATTAACCAACAACTAAATATTTCCCAAACAATTAAGATATAGCGAATGTAAATAGCAAATAAATTTGCATTAAAAATTGCTTCAGAAATCATCATAAAATACATGGTGTTCTATTGAACAACTTATGATTGATTTTAGTTAAGCATGTTGGCGTTTGAGTTTAGAACACCTTGTAAGGCTATCGATTAAGTTAACGTCAACGATTATTTTGCAAGACCTGCTTGTTTACTGGTTACCGTTGAAATTCAGTAACCTTATTAATAATGAAAATATCGTTATTTCTTGAGAACTCGGTATTTAAAAAAATAAAAAATATGCATGGTATATCTAAAATTTACCGCAAAATTTTAAAGTGAAATAAAAGTATGCTGATTTCTATTTAAAATAATCAAGATGAACTCCACTTTCGGTATATCAGAAAGTGCCTAATTTACGGCATTATTATATTTGAACTTAACTATTCGGACAGTACTACTGGTGTAATGTCAAAACTCTAATAAAATCTTGTTTTCCATAACTTTTATTAAAACTCTTCGTGTTACACTCTGTATATGTAATATTATTAAAATTTGCAAAATATATATCATAATGTAGATTCGGTAGAAAATAAACAAAGCAAACCAATGCGATGGTCAAGCGGTACTTGTCAAAACGAATTGGCATACATACAGAATTAATATAATTCAAATATAAACAAGACAACCAACTTTAAAATAATTTATTATTTATTACTCATTGAATGCTTTGAAAAAAACTAGCCTTCGCTAGTTAAAATATGGGCTTAATCGTATCTTTAAACTCACTTTATGCTAAACATTTATTGATAATTATTCAGTCATGACATATTGATAAGAGATATGTCAACATTATCTTGGTTACTCATAATACGTTAGATACAAACTCTAATACGTTAGTTACAACTATAATACGTTAGATACACAATCATTTTGTTTTTGATGCATTTTGATAAGAATTGATAAATTTACAGTAAAGTTATTATTGAAAAATTTAATTTAACGCCTTGTATCTTTTTCCACAGCAATATTTTATTAAGGCACATTGGGTCCTATAGTCATATTTTAGTCTAAATAACCCGCTCTTCGCCTATGTCCCAAAGAAAACATCAAAATACGATTGAAAAAGTACCAAACAGCTGTCGAGTGATTCTTGGTGTTTGTTTGCGATTATACAATCTTTTGCAAATTTACAGTATTAGTTATCGTTTTTTGAACCGCTTAGTTAACATCAATAATTGAAGAATCTTTTTTTTTGTAAATTACTAGTACATTACTATTAAGACGTGCTACGATTGCATGAGATTGTAGCACTAAATCTCGCGACTCGCGACAAAGTTGTTTGTCGTAAAATTTAAAAATAAAATGCAAGACAAATTCATACAGGCATGTATAAAATTATTTCATGCAAACAAAAAATTAATTGAATTTGATGATATTAATTTTTCCTTCTTTTAGGAGAGACCTCCGATCCATAGGAATACAACTAATCCTAACACTATGACTAATAATATAATGAATCCTAATCCTTCTCTTATTGATAGTGATAATAACATTCAATTTAGGTATCCTAAAAAATGAAAAAATAAAAAATCATTATGTACAATATTAACATCATCTATAATAATTGCTACTCAAAATTAAAAGATAAAACACACCCTACAGAAAAATCAAAAATTGTGTAGAAAATTGATTGTTTAGGATGTAATGGATGTTATGTGGGAAAAAAAAAAAAAAAAAAAAAAAAAAAAAAAAAAAAACAAAATCTAAACAGAAATACTCACAACAGAATAAAAAATCATAGGTTACGATTTGAACGTAATAAAATAATTGAGTGATGTCAAACCAAATAAAGATTAATTACTTTATAAGATTGTAATAGCTTTTACCTATATTATTATTTTGTTATATAGTCCAGTAATTTAAATTATTAGTGATAAGTATATCATGTTTACATACATGTTTGATATCAATTGTATAAGTATTTATACGTTAATATGTTAGTTGATTGTTACATGTATTGCCGTGTTAGTTAATTTGTTGAATTCGTTATTTTAATAATTTATTATACAGGGTGTCCAGAAACTCTCCTGACAAACGAAGACCGGAGATTCCTCAGATAATTTTAAGACAATTTAACCCAATTCACCTAGTCCGAAAATGATTCCTAAGGGAGCTAGAGCTCTTTGAAGATGGCGCCTTGTAAATAGTTTTTTTAAATACCTCCAGAACGCTTCTACTTAGAAAAGCAAAAACTGGTATGCTTGTTTAGCCTTCAGAAATGAATCGATTCCATCAATTGCGAATTTCTAGTACCGGTCATAGGCGTCCGTTTTGGGTAGGTCAACGGTTATTTTAACGCATAACTTTTTGTCTTTAACTTTTAAGCATTTGTGACACTAGATTATTAAATTTTCAGGTATTCTAGTACTAAAAGGTACTCTTACTTTAAGTCATTAGGATACACCGTTTTCTAGAAAAATGGATTTCAAAATTTTTTGTTTTTTGTAATTAAAGTTAAATTTATATTTTTGCACTAGTTGGCTCTGAACTGCCAACAAAAGTAAACCTACGTTTTTCATTGCCAAATTGTTGTCAGTTCGCAAAGTTTATCTTTTAATTTTTTACTTTGCCAGGCGCCATCTTCAAAGAGCTCTAGCTCCCTTAGGAAGCATTTTCGGACTAGGTGAATTGGGTTAAATTGTCTTAAAATTATCTGAGGAATATCCGGTCTTCGTTTGTCAGAGAGTTTCTGACACCCTGTAGTTATGCCAATTTTAATTTGTTTTGACGATAAACAGTTTGTTCTTAATATTTGGACACGCTTATTTTATGTTCAATAAGTAAGTATTAGTTTTATAAGTTTGTTTGTTATATTTTAAAACATTGTCATTATGATTCTATATATTATTTTTCTCTTCACCTCAGAAGACCGGATGAAGAAAACATGTTTTACAATTGGGAAAAAAACTAGTTTTCGAAACGTCGCTAAATATTGAAATAAGTTAGTTTTTCATTTCTATTACCCGTCTCTCCTAAAAGAAGGAAAAATTAATATTATCAAATACAATCATATTTTAGAGGAGAAATAACCGACTAATTAAACAAACAATTAATTAAAATAAAAGTCTATATAGAAGAACTTACCTTGTTGTAATAGTGCTCCGTACATATACCACAAGCAATTTTGAGGAGAGGAAAGACCTGCAGTTTTTGGAATACCTTTGTATTCGTATACAGGACTGAATCTATGTATCAAATATAATATTGGCCCCATCAACAAAACGGACGCAGCTAAACATAACCAAGTCTAAAATCACATATTCAAAATTAATTTAAAAATACGTATTTGTTATTTTGTTCTATACAAACAATACGTAAACTACACTACTATTTACTTCTATAATTTTATACCTACTTTTCAATTCCTACATTTTTAGAAAACAATTAATTAGTGTGTGTAAATATAGATGATAATAAAAATATAATAAAATTAACAATGGAAAATATTCGATAATAATTTAAATAAAATATTTTGCCAACAATAATAATGTAAATTACGACAAAAAATTTAAAAAAAGATTATTACTCAGTGACCCTACTAAGCCACGGACTATTTGTTACAAATATATTTTGTTGCAAAAAAATGCCATATAAGAAAAATAAATCAATAATCGGGTAACAACTAAACAGTCCCAAATCAGAAAAAAAACTGTTTTAATATTTTTTCCTGCTAGTGTCGTGCAAGCCTTTCCCAACCTGTTAATGTTTTGGAAACAGATTTTGGTTCTCAAAAGTGACAACTTTAAGAAACAATGTGCATTATTTCTTTTAGAGACAATCCCGATAAAATTGTTTAATTTTCTTAAGCCTTTAATAAATTACAATCTTAAAAAAATTAAAAGTCAGTCAAGTTTATCCGCACATTATACGACGTTATATTCACTTAAAATACAGGGTGTCCACTTATATTTTCCTCTCTGCTTATAACTTCTAAACGGTTTTAGGATAGAAACATGCGGTTTTGACTAAAATGTTACATTTTAGTATAAATTGTTTTTGAATACATTTACGTAAATTGTCCAAAGCCGACTATGATTACAAGAACTGAACAAATTGATGTTCTGTTGTACGATTTTTGATTTGTATCTCTCATTTTAAAAATTAATTGCTCGGTCATTCGCTAACCGATTTTGAAAAACTTTGCATCGCTGGATAAGTAAAAGTCAGTTCATTTAAACTACAAAATTATATACCGGGTGTTCCATAAAAAAAAATTAACAAAAAAATTGTCAAAAATTTGCCATTTTTGTTATGACGTCCTTGAAGTCAATAGAAAAAATTCAATGTAATCAAAGAAAACTTATACTAAAATGTAACATTTTAGTGAAATACGTATGTTTCTATCCTGAACCGTTTAGAAGTTATAGGCAGTTAAAATAGAGGAAAATATAAGTGGACACCCGGTAGTTATTTGTGTATCGAGGCTGTAAATTATTAAATTATGAAAATAATAAATGATAATTAAAACAAATTTGGTAACAATTGTTGCTGTCACCTGTCACTTTCGAAAATTGTGCGAATTGCTATTGCAATTTTAAGGAAACGTTTATTTAATTTTTGATAGTATGAGTACGTAAATTGTCTCTTTCTAAAAATTATGTTTGTTCACGACTATCAAATAATGAACTCATTATAATTGTGTTTCTTTAATTATAATGATATACATTACTCACTATTACCAGTGAATAATCATTATTCATTCCTAGCGGTGATTAATCATTATTTACTAGTTTTTTTAATTTTGCAAATTTTGTAAAGTAGGTAGTCATCGTTATCAATTAAACTGAAAAGTCAATACCGTTTACGTGTAAAAGTAGCTTCAGTTATATATTCAACAAAAAAAGAAGATAAATGGATTCGGAGAGTAAAAATGAGATTCTTTTAATACCTCCAAACTTAAAAAAGCTGTAGAAATCGCCTCATTAAACTTGGTATCCGTAAAATCAAGAAAATTATATATAACGGCGTATGAAACTTTCATGCATTGGAGAAAAGAAAATAAATCAACTTCCTTTTCGGAATCAGTATTGTTAGTGTATTTTGAATAATTATCAAAAAGATAAACCCTGTGGTCACAGTATTTCATACTTCGAAGAACTGGGAACATTTATCAAGGAATTAACTTTGAAAACTATGTGAAACTGAGAGCACTATTAGAGAAAAATCTGACGGTTTTCGGCTCAAGAAAGCTAGTTCTTTTCTTCACGATAGTATCAGTGATTTTTGCAAAAGCCCGATGATAAATATCTTGCGACTAAGGTAAGTTTTAAATAATTGCTTGCAAAAAATAAAAATTGACGTGAAATTATTTTTTAATGAGGCATTAATACTAGGAATAATGAGTACCTGCTGGCTACTCTATGAAAATTAATAATTTGGAAGATCTTGAATCAGCTTTTTAGTAAAAGTGCCCAACACCAATACAAAAATAACCAGTCACTAATAATAACAATTACGTATTAAAAAGTCTAATCAAATTGTATGACAATCGACAACGTTTACACTCGCCTAGGAAATTGCCAACTTTAATATTTTGTTGTCTTGATAAAGTCGTAAAATTAGATTAGACTTCAATTATTTTTTTTACGTAATTTTCATTGTAACTACTACATTATTTTCTTCTTAAAATCATTTCAAATTATAGTTTCTGTTATTTTTAAATGATATACTTCATCAGTTTTCATATGATGGCAAATGACCCCTGTTTAAATTGTATGCGGTATTTTTTGAACCATACTGTATTTTTATAATAAATGACATCAGACATTCTAATGATAAGATTGTAGGTATCTAACTCTTACTCAAAATTCGCAAAAATCCATAAGAGTTAGATATCACAACCTTATCATTACAATGCTTATGAAATTCGACGCTCAACGGCACATAAAAAATTAGGTGGTGCCATTTGAAAAAATCAAGTTATCCATGAATTTCGGAAGCTCAATTTAATGTGCAGCTCATTGCGAAAGTTTTTTTCTAACCCCAATATTTTCCGAGATATCCACCTTCCTTGCACTAACGGGCCAACCTGTATATACTCCCGATGATATACGCCATTCCCCTTCAGCTCATAGGTGTAAACTTCATCTTCTTGAATAATAGCTATCATTATATGCTCGTTGAATAATATACTCTTTTAACAGATTAGTTAATTAAACCAAAAGAAACGATAGTTTTCGATTATAACCTGATGAAAAAAAGTGACAGGAAAAGCAGCATTTTCTTACAAAACTGGTAATTTCATCAAAAAGTAGAAGGTAGTTTGTAAAAGTAAAATGAAAATAGTCTAAATGCATAGTATGCGACTAGAAAAACTGGCAATAAAGAAGATCCAATAATTTCCGATGCTACATGATAGTAAGAGAAAGGTTTCCAGTTTAAGTTAGATGGCTTAACGTACTGTTTTTTAAAAGTAACAGTTTTAAGCCCACTTACATAGTGCGAATTTAGTTTTGAGTATAGTGAAACTTGGTTTAAATTAGAAACTACGTTTATAAACGTTGGTACTAAATGTGTAGTGAATTTTATATTTTACACAAGAATTAAATTTATTTGTCCCTTTTAATTTAACAACTTGATTCTGGTTTCCTTACATAACTTGTGAAGAATTACCATCTTACAGAAAATGAATTAAATGAATATTAAAACATTACTACCTACTCTCTTTTATTATTTTTTAAATTTATTCTATCTTTGACTGTTTTTTTCTTTCTTCTAGACATCTCCTTCTTTTACCACACCCCTCATCCATTCTGTCCCGTCTCAATTCTCCCCCAGTAGTGTCACCTCCTTCTTTCTTTGTTTGTTCTCCAATACTTATTCACATTTTTTTCATTTCTTAATCTAAATCTGGCTATCATCTTCTTCTCTTTCTCCTTTGATAAATAACTTCGAATTCTGTCCATTCTTAAATCTTGTGCGTTATATATATTCCTTATGTAATCGTCGTTTTATTTTCTGCATTTTGTTATTATTGCCTCTTTCTCCATCTTTCTACCTTCAACTCTTATCGTATCCCTCTCTTTGATAATATTTTTTCCATTTTTTCCCCGTATTTTATTTTCTGTCAATCTATCTCTTTTCAATTTTCGTACATCAATTTTTTTCTCTTTTCTAGTTTCAATTATTTTCTTCACTCATACCCTTTTAAATTCTTATCTATTCTAGTTTTAGTGCCTCTTCTAATACGTATCCACTCCTAACGTCCATATCTAGTGTTTTTGCTGTATCCTCTCCAATTCTTCCCATTCTTTTTACCCCCATTACTCTGTCCCGTACATGAGTACACTTTTAACTAGTCTTTTAGTCATCCATTTTCTCTTAACTATGTCTTTCCCAAATATCCTTTCTTTAATTCTCTATACTTGTGTGAATATTCTGCTTCCTTTGCGTTGTAATTCCTTTACCTATATCTTTGTTATCATATTTAATACCTAAATTTATAAACTTTATTTTTTCCTTCCTCTCCTAACTCCATTTCATTTCTTCCTATTTTCTTTTTCTTATATTTTCCTTTACCTTTTTTCTTTTTAAATACTTCTTCACAACCCTTATTACCTTTTAAATGCCTTTTTTTTGCAAACATTACAATATTGTCTGGATATGCCAATAGTAATACCATTTTTCTTCGTATCTTCATTCCTTCTATCTGTTGTTTCTGTAGTTCCTCTTCCATATCCATTATTATAATCAGAACATCGTTGAGCTTAAGGGAAATTCTTGTTTTAACCCCTTTTCTTCTAAAATGCATCCCCTAACTTTCACCTTACTTTTGCCCTACATTTCTTTTCCTTGTATATCTTCCTTTATTCTGCTTTTTTCATTATTTCCCACAGTATTCTACTTGTAGTAGAACTATGTACGCACGCCACTAAAACCTACATTAACTTGTAATGTACTACCCGTAGAAAGAAAATGGAGAGTTACCAAAAGGAGTTACTCCTTGATTTCTTAAGAAATAACTGAAATTAATCATTGTTCATCAGTACGTATTAAAGTTTAACTTACCAATTTTTAAGTGATGCAATGTCTTAGGCAATAAGATTAGTAAAAAGAAACAGTACTTTTTAAAGCCGAAACCTTTCTTTAAATTCAATTTTAGACCATCTTAAAATGATGTGTTTATGGTCTGAATAATACCCTCGGTATTCGTAAGTACAAAACTAGGCAGGTATATTCTGTTGACTTTCCCAAAACAATACTAATTTACTAAACTGACATTAAACGATTCACCGGCTTAAACTTATACCATACAAGTAGGCCTTAAAGCTATCGTAAAAAACAATCAAAATATCGCATACTAATATTTGGAAAATGTTTTGAATCTTTAAAATATTTCAATATCCGAAGTAACGAGATCAAGTTATTAGGCGATTAAGAGCAAACGTTTGCAGGTTATAAAATACATTATGGCGTAAGTGTACCTTACTAAATTTTTTGGATCTTAAAAACGTTAAAAACTTATTTAAAATTAATAAAACATTGACATGCATAGTTAACGTGCTTAAGAAATTTGGTCTCTGTTACAGTCCCTGACCCATATTAGTCCATTGACATTTTACTTACGCTTGCAGTAAAAGGATACATGAATAAAAGTGCTCTGCTAAGTTTTCTAGGTCGAGCAGCTAAAAAAGTATATGTTTGGATACTAATAGCACTTGTGAAATTAATCATTCCTTTAGCATCTTCTGTGATGGTGAAAGCACATGCTCCCAAAGCAACATCTTTATGTCGAATCATTTTAAAAATTTGATCAGGAATACTAGTTGTCAGAACCTCGGTCATTTCCTTAACATTGTACTTCGACATATTCGTGTTGTCGATATATCTATTTTTTATTTGTAACTGTTCGGTTTCCGTAACTCGTACGGAATAAGTAAAATTTAAACTTCTAGCTAACTCTTTTATGATGTCAAACACAAGACCGCCATATTCTACAACACTTCCATTTTCGCTTACTTTTTAAGACTTGCCAGGGAGGATTCTGTAAATAAAACCATGTTAATACATCTAATCGTACGATTTAATAATTTAAAAATATCCCTAATTTAAAATTATCAATTATTACTGATTAATTTAATCATAGATCTGTATACTAAATATTATTTCAAATACATGAACTTTGAACATGATCATGGTTAATATTTTAGAAATGCAATGCAATTCATTGTCAAAATCATAGTTTCCTACGTTTTAAGAATGAGTTTACTATTAAATATTTATGAAGGATAACTAGAAACATTTTGCAAGTTTTTTATCTATAAGAACATATATTGATTTTGAGCCAATAGCGTCTTTATGCTATATGTATTTGTAGAAAGGTTAAAGAACTATAG